>OY744546.1:71119703-71134703 GCA_963556195.1 Sepiola atlantica
TGTCCTGGGTTTTCCTAGGAGGTGCACCCTCCCAGGCCTTGCCTTCCCTCTTTGGGGAGGGGTAAGTTTATTGCTTGCTGCCTGAGGCGCCCTTACCGGGGAATGCCGACGGGGTTGCCCAGGCTATTTTTGATAGGCCAGAGTGCTCCTTCTTTAGGAGCGCTGGCTGGCTTGATCTCCCTACTTTCCGACCTTGTGTCACATATTGCTTTGTGGGAAGCGATTAAATACCTGATCGCAACCCCAGCCCGATTAGTCTCTCTTTAACTTCGGTTGAGTGAGGACGTCGGGATGGGGTAAGGTAATACCAGTCCGGCAGGAACTGGGCCATTTCGGGCTGAGGTATACTGTCCTTGGTTTTCCTAGGATGTGCACCGTCCCAGGCCTTGCCTCCCCTCTTAGGGGAGGAGTAAGTTTATTGCTTACTGTCTGAGGCGCCCTTACTGGGGAATGCCGACGAGGTTGCCCAGGCTATTTTTGCTAGGCCAGAGTGCTCCTTCTTTAGGGGCGCTGGCTTGACTCTTCCTCCACTTTCCGACCTTGTGTCACATATTCCTGCGGTGGGAAGGAATTAAATATCTGAGTACACCCCAGCCTATATTGGCAGTCAAGACTGACGTACCATTGCTCTTCTTTCTCTGTTGTATTATACTTTTAATCAATATACTTGTTTTCGCTAAACCCCGTGTTCGTGTTTTCATTCCGGCCCCTAAAGAGGTCCACAACCGTAAGTAATATATTTTTAAAGGATCAGTGCGCGGATATGAACAGCAATAATATGCATGTGCTTGGTAAAATCTTAAACTATTGAAATTATCATTGTAGATTATGGAATAGGTATTCTAGGAAACAAGATGAGTAACGTAAGCACATTATTCATACATATTTTTAAAAACTTTACCATTTAAAGGGTGCCACGGAAACTATACCATACCCAAAAAGAAAGAAAAACATTACAATTTTAAACTAATGCTATATTTATTAATTATACCCTGCCCGAGACGCGTATTCTACTAGTATATAATTTAAAAAAGTATTTATATTAATTCTTGATACGATAGAAGTATATTGGGAATAGTACATTATTATAGAGTGAAAAAATAATAAAACAAGTTAAACGTTACATACATTACAAGTTTTTTTTATATTCGAATAGTACAACAGATAATGTTGGATAACGGCCCTATGGGGATGGACGTATCTGTTTGAAATCGTTGGTTTGACTTGCGCGAATTAGCGCGGGTGCAGTCGAGTGCAGAATAGGGCCTTTTCTCACAGTCAGAGCTAACAGACGTGACATGGTCACCGTGTGACGAGATCCCAGATCAAGGGTCAGTGTGCACCTGCGAGAGGCTGTGACGTCGCGAGCCCTTGCGTGGGAAACAGAGGAATCCGTGACGTCACTCGTTCTTCGTGAGAAGCGAGTTGCGTCCGTCTGGGTTTTGGAGGCGAACCTACGAGACGTGATTGTTACCATGTAAACTACAACAGATAAGGGAAATATTTCTCTAAGAAAATACAGGCGAGATATATCTTTTCCCCCCTCGTTGAATGGTTAAGAAACTAATTGTTAAGTAACTACGATAAAGTAGTGATTTGCTCTCTCTCTCTCTCTCTCTCTCTCTCTCTCTCTCTCTCTTGACGTAGTGAATGTCCCCAAGCCGATAAATAACTAACGCTTGTAATAAAAAGAATTGAAACTTAAAGAGATTGTTGTTTGGTGAGTCGGTCGGGAAGCTTTTGTTGCAGACAACGGACGGCGTGGTTCACGGCAGGAAGAAAAGAAGAAAGAGCTCGTCCACTAGACGACATGAGACGGCGACCACCTACACGGCGAGGGAAGTCTAAAGGTATGCAAACAATATATGAACTATGTGATTTATGATGTTTTAAAAATGACGAGTATTAAATGTGAACTGCCACGGCCCTTTCCGGGACTAAATAACAAACGTGAACCGCCGCGGCCCCAAGCAGAGGGCTATGCAACAATAATAGTTTATTAAAAAAGTCCTTTCTGAAGTTTTGAGAATAGAATTGATATTTTGTATAATTTCGATGATTCGGACTACTGCTCTCATCCTGAGTGTTATCATCACAAAGTTTCGGCCGTATCAGGTGCAATTTTCTACCTGCTCTTTCCAGCCCTGACGGAGTACAAAAGCGACTTTGAAATCTAGTGGGGGTGTTCTCTTCTCTTCCCGACGGGAACTTTCTCACAGAAGAGAAGTTGCTAGTCTTTCTCTACTCTATCGTTTTCATAGAAGGTGCTCGACTGAGCTTCAATCTCTGTAAAACATCCACAGCAAAAACTCGTCTTCGCCTTTCTTGGCCTTTTGGCTAAGATCAAAGTGTAGTATCTGTTCCGATGGAAACTGCACCCAATAGACTGGTATTGTCTTGGCCTTCGGGGCTTGAGTTACGCCGGTCTATGGGTCGGTCCTGTGCAGTTCTAGGAGGTCCACCCTCCCCGGCTTCGCCTCCCCTCTTTGGGGAGGAGTAAGTTTATTGCTTACTGCCCGAGGCGCCCCTACCGGGGACTGCCGACGGGGCTGCCCAGTCAATTTTTAAACCACACTTTCCCGACCCGACCTTGGGTCACATCTTACTTGTGGGAGTAAGATAAAAACTGGCCTTGTGCCTAACTCCTGGAGAGGAGTAAATCAATACACGCACTGTAAATAACTTTCCTTTCATCTTCTATGCACTTGGAGCTAAACGGAACTTCCATGAACAGAGTTTATTTCCAAGAAGTACCCGTCGTTGGAATATGATACCACGGGGCTTCTTCCCAGCCAACTACAACATAGCCGTTTTATGTTGAATGTTGAAAATTTTTTCTTAAGTTGCGTTATTAAATAATCACATTCTGACTAGTTTCAACCATCGTCTCGAATCCTTAAGTTGCTTGTCTTATCGACATCCTGACAAACACATTAACCCTTATCCTCGAGTGGCTTTTTGGGACTTGATAAGCGATAACTCATTAGCACAAAAAATACAAGAAAACAGCACGAGTTTCGTTAATGAGAACGCCAACCCTAGAAATCTGTCTGTGTTTTATTAGTGTTTAACTACGCTTAACTTAACAAATAACTTCTGTATTTAATTTTGAAGTTTGGTTTTTCATTTAAGATACAAAAAATATGAGAAAGGAATAATTATAGCCTGTCAAAAACGAATAAAAATAAATTAACGATTAATAATCTTTGTTATATTATTTTGTTTTATTTATTTTTATTTTTTTTATCCTGACAGTTTTTTTCCCCTCTGTTTCTCCCATTGTGTATATTTTCTTTTTTCTTTTATTGTTTGTTTTCTTTTATATGGCTTTTTGTTTTTATTTTTACTATTAAATTCATTTCACCGCATTCGCCATTACCGTTTCTTGGCCTCTACTATGTTCTTTATTTATTTATTTGTTTATTTATTTATTTGTTTATTTATTTATTTATTTATTTGTTTATTTATTTATTTATTTATTTATTTGTTTGTTTTCTTCTTTTTTTTCTCTGAAACTATCCTCTTTCGTATCGCCACTTCTATTCATGTCCATCTGGACAGAGCTTGTGTCTCAAAGGTAAAAATAGCGACCAGAAAGACAACAACAGAAACATCATCATCATCATCATCATCATCATCATCATCATCATCATCATCATCATCATCATCATCATCATCATCATCATCATCATAAGCAGCAGCAGCAGCAACAACAGAAGCAGCAGCAGCAGCAACAACATCAATAGCAACAAAAGTATTATATTTTTCGAAAACATCAACAATAAACATCACTTGCCAATTCAGCTTCGCGTTCACTCTCCCGAGAATCGCGATCGCGCAAACTACTCGCCCCAAATCCCCTTTTTTTCTCTCCATCTGTCCATCGAAGACACCACACACAAAAAAGAACTATTTCTTTTGCACACCAACCCCCCCTCCTCTTTAACCACCCATATTCTTTTTTTCTTCTTTCATTTATTAATTTATTCTCCGTTTCTCCCGCCATTTTTTGTTCGTCTGTCCACTTTCTTCCCTTTTCTCCTTCGGCGATAAGTTTCACGCCCAAATCATTAGTCCTGCCATTGATGGCGAGCTCTTAATAACCGAGGAAAAATGCGAAACTGCCAGCCTTTTAATTGAGCCCGCGCTTTTACCCGCCACTTGTGACTTTGTATTCCCCCTCACCACGGACTCTCAACAAGCCAGCCTTAACACTCTCTGATCCCAAAAGACCTTTTTGGTTCGTTTCGTTTTCTATATTTTTACAAATTCAGTCTCTCTCTCTCTCTGTCTCTCTATCTCCCACTCCCCTATCTCTCCTCTCTCTCTCTCTTTCTTCCTCGATCTATATATCTCTCTCTCCAAGCCGAACATTCTGTCCACTTTTTGTTTATCCGTTTTAGTCTCGACTTTTTACTTCGTTTGTTTCGCAACATTTTTCGCATGTCCGAAAAAATATAAAGTTCCTCCTAAAAGCTATCAATGGATAATTCTTCTTCTTCTTCTTCTTCTTCTTCTTCTTCTTCTTCTTCTTCTTCTTCTTCTTCTTCTTCTTCTTCTTCTTCTTCTTCTTCTTCTTCTTCTTCTTCTTCTTCTTCTTCCGTTTTGCCGTCGTCATCATCATCATCATCATCATCATCATCATCATCATCATCATCATCATCATCATCATCATCATCATCATCATCATCATCATCATCATCATCATCATCACTATGCATAAATTAGTACGGTAAAAATATAACCGGGGAGGAAGGACGTATGTTATTAGTGGTGGCTACGAAGATAGTGTCGCGTTACTCCATCAAGCGATCGGAGAACCTGCCGGTCTTTAAAATGAGTCCTAATGAGTCACCAATTACCAAGACCAAAAGCCACACAAGGATAAAAGTTAATGAGATTGTTCATCATATATGATAAACAATACTACGAGAGGATTGAAAAACGACAAATATTTATTGGCATTGAACTGAAAACGATCACGTCGCAGTCTACAGGGAAGCAGTCCTATGGTATTGTGTATGATATATGGGAATTTCTAAACGCTATTAATAGAAATTTCAGCTGGCGCTTGGCACACGGATGAAGAATTAGCTTCTAAGCGTATATTTTATAAACAAAAAAAACTGGGACGTTTTTGTAAAAAGATCTGTTCATGGAAATTCAGGTTTGTTTTATATACAAAAGGGATGAAAGGGAGTACTTTGCAGTGGTAGTAGACGAGTTCTTGCTGTGAATGTTTTATAAAAAGGAACCAGAAATTGAAGCTCAGTCGAGCACTTATGTAAGCAGAGTAGAATAAGATTAGCAACGTCTCTTCCTTGGCCGTTTTACTAAGATATTTCTGTACATAGAGTAAATGTGGTATTATGATGATTGAGATGATTCTAGTTAAGAGTAGGGTAAACAATCTTTTCACGTTAGACAAAGGATGACCAACGACACCCATTTTCCTACACTTTTGATGGCCTTGTGCCTGATTTGTATGGAATGTAAAATTTCATATTTTGCGGAAATAAATATTTCAAAGTATAGTATCTGTTCTGATACTACACTTAAGCTGTTCTGTCCTTGGTTACTGAAGAACAAAGACTAACACAATTTTTACTTTTGTCCTAAACCAGAGTGCCCCTCTTTGAGAGACTGAATTCCGTCCCCATTAAAAACGACCTTTTTGTCTAAGACTGCCCTCGTGGGGAGACAATGAACTAAGGATTAACAGCGTCTCTTCTGTGAGGAAGTGGCTATACGGAAGAGAAGAGACTATCCCCCACTAGATTGCGAAGTCGATTTCCTACTCTGTCAAAAGCATAAAACAGTGCTCTCCAGATGATGGAAAGCTTAATTATAACTACAGAGACAAAACACTGACTGATTCTTGATTTTAATCTTCGTTAGGAGACATAAAATTGGTGAAAAACTATTCTGTCCGGGGAATAAATTTTACCCATCTTGGGGCGGGTATTTTTCTAGTCTAAATAAATAAATATGAACGTATTTTCCATCTATTCAAACTATATCTAGATAAAAAAACAAAACCATAGACCTATTTTATGCAATGATACAGCAGGTATCTCCCTCCCTCCCATCGCGGGATATGGTGCTACCAGATCAGGCTGTCTGAATATACCGGCCCCCAGACTTAAAATGCACCAATAATAAAATAAAAGCGAACAGCACAAAGTAACCATTTCAAATTACTCAGTAATATATATTTTTTTTTTATTTAGTCAATCATCGTTCTGCTTTTTCGTTTATTCATTTCATTATATAACCAGTTTTTAAATTGGGAATTCATTTTCATTTTTATCTTTATACAAAATCAAATCATTTGGCCTTGTAATATCGAAAAGACCATATAAAATAATATTTTTGTTGTTTTTTCCTAAATAATAAAATATGGCTATGTTCATACACAAAAACATTTCTCAACATTGGAATATATCAAATAACACAATCACAATATTTTTTTGTTTTTCTCCAAATTGCTAAAATGTGAAATGAAAATGGTTTCTTTGTTTTTCTGTAAAGAATACTACAGCTTGTTTGGTTGTTATATATATATATATATATATATATATATATATATATATATATATATATATATATATATATGTGTGTGTGTGTGTGTGTGTGTGTGTGTAGCATCGAATGGGGTCAAACTTATCTTGTTAAATGTGTTCTCGGTGTTATGGGTTACAGGCGCAGTAGATATTACTGAAGGTATACACTCTTCCGCCTACTTCTATTAATAACTGTATAGATCAGGATTAAATATTAAAATCTATAGAAATACGTGATTAGTACTGGAGAGTGGAGGACCGACGAACAAACTCACCGACCGACAGACAGACGGACCAACGGAGCCTCTCATAAATCTGTGTGGACGTATCTAGAAAAAATGAAAAAGATTAATATATCCACATGAGTAGTAGAGTGAAGTTAATTCGTTTGTAATCAGCATGGTACGACTTTTTTGATTGGCTTGATCCCGCTGCTGCTGCTGCTGATGCTGCTGCTGCTGTTGTTGTTAATGTTAAGCAAGTCGGACTGCTGCACAAGACAAACGAAGATCGTGCCTCAGGATTGTCCGGTCTGCACGAAGTCCTCCTCGTGGGTCGCAGCTGTTCGCTAACTTGCATGATTGCAGGTTTTTACGCCCGACACCGAGCGCAGCAAGTTTCAGCGATTGCATACGAAGTCGGGAAAGGTTTGTCCCAGAACACACAACTGAATGGTACAGAAGCAACGTTGCTACTCGTACTCTATTGATTTACGGTTCACGCCTGACACGCCTTTGCTTACCACATACTAAGGCAGAAACGACCAGAGGACGACGTATACTGATGCCGACTCCTCTTGTATTTTCATATGCGCCCTGTTAGACGAGTAGTTTTGACACTACCACATCTCCCTTCTCTCTACCACGGCGAGGAAAGGGTTGCACTTTAGGGGCTAATTCGGCTGTTGGCATTGGTTTACCTCCGATTCTTTCCGCTACACTACAGGAGGGACCACGTGAAGGTCACAAATGTCGATAAGTGCAAATTATCGTATCTCATTAACTCTTATCCTCGAGTTGTTTTTTGGCCATGATAATTGGTGATTCATTAATAAAAACTTACATAGGAGAATTAAGCAAGAGATAACCAAACTTTCTCTTTGAATAGATTTACATCTATCGATCTATCTATCGATCTATCTTTCTTTCTTTCAGCTACTTACAGGAGGGGCCAGGTGAAGGTTGCCAACGTCCATAAATCAAAGTTATTTCTATGGAACCGACTCGATTCGAGCTTGGTCTTTTGGCCAGGAGCAAAGTGTAGTATCTGTTCTGATACTATGCTTCATTCTTTTTGTTTCTCGGCCAGCGAACGAGAAGTCCTTCTAGACTGAGGCAACTTTAAAAAAATCTTTGTCGCAATCCAGAATGCCAGTTTTCGGGAGTTGGATTTTCCCCACATTAAAAACCCACTTTGTGTCTTACTTTACTCTCGTGGGGAGGCTAGTAAATACGGACTGGATTCGAACTCGGAAAATCCAGGTCGCCAGTCCGCGCCGTTGTCCCTTTACAATTGCAACTTTTAACCTAAATAATACAGTGTTTTTTTTACGGCACCTGATATTCACAAATAATTAGTCATCCAGGCATGAACCTGACAGTACATTGTTTTTTTTTAAATATATTAATGTATCACAACTTATCAAGGCCTGGAGGCCACTCGAGGATAAGGGTAATGAGATTGTCGAATGTGATGATGAACAGTATTATTAGAAGACTAGAAACGACCGTGTTGTAGTCAGCTAGGAATCAGCCTCATTGTATTGTGTTCCGCAGAAGGGAAAGTAATTGTCTACACCTGGTTTCTCAAATTTTAATCTTCAGCAGATCAACTTAACTGTTTTGTTATACTAATGCTTCACGACTTACCAAGGCCAAAAGCCACTAGAGGATAGGTGTTAATGAGGTTTTCAGTTGAATAAATAACAATACTATGAGAGGATTGAAAACGTTGGGTGGGATGAGCAGAATTTGATTATTTAAGAGGATGGCTCAACAAGTATTTTGTTAAAATTGGATTTGAAAACGCCCATGTTGTAGTCAGTTGGGAAGTAACCCCGTGATACTGTGTTACATAGATATGAAGTTCTAGGAACGAAACTTTGTTAATGGAAATTCGGTTTGGTTTTAGGTAGACAGAAGGGGGGTACATTGCTTTTGTAACGCGTTCTTGTAGTGAATGTTTTAAAGTCTTGCTGCTCTTGGCGTTGGAGGTAAAAGCATGCAATCTTGCAGATAAATAGCGGCGACTGAGGAGGACTTCATGCAAACCAGACAACCCTGAGGCACGACCTTCATGAGCTCTGTGCATAATATCCGACTTGCTCATGAATACGTCCGACTTGCTTATGAATGCGTCCGACTGTCTTATGAATGCGTCCGACTTGCTTATGAATGCGTCCGACTGTCTTATGAATGCGTCCGACTTGCTTATGAATGCGTCCGACTTGCTTATGAATGCGTCCGACTGCGTCCGACTTGCTTATGAATGCGTCCGACTGCGTCCGACTTGCTTATGAATGCGTCCGACTTGCCTAACAACACCTAAAACAAACGCAGCAGAATAATAAAGCCAGTCATTCTTTTTACAATATTAGAGATGTCAGCTCAATGAACAAAACAATAGAATAGAGAAGTTTAACTTCGATATTCCGACTTGAAGTGACATTTCAACGTGATTTGGCCTCAAGACGACTGGCATTTCTATCCGCTTCTAACACCGCAAACTGCACAAGAAACCATGCATATTTTTATTCGCCTTAATTATATGAAAAAAAAAACGATAAAACGATTAAACACTGTTATCATTATTTAATCATTATTGATCGGATGACATCTTTTAAAGTCGCCATTATTGTCAGAAGGAAAACGAGTATGACCAAGGCGTGCTTCTTTCTTTTGTTTAACAAAATGGCCGCTATAAGCATCTAATTTCTACTTAAACGGCTTCTCGCCTCAGTTTCTCTTCATGGTGACCACCTTGTGTCAAGTAGTGGCCCCACAGCGCGATTGCCTGCGATTAGCGCGAAATTGAATCCTTATCTGTGTTAATCTTTATTTGCCATTCAACTAGCCCGTGCGTCAAATTAAACGGCTTCCATGTTTTCCGTTTTTTTTTTTTTTTGATAATGATCGGTATATTAATTGTATGTTTTTCTTCCTTTTTTTTGCTTCGTCGTCTGACCCTCTCAGACCCAAGGGCGGCGTTGTCTGAGCCAGCGACGTTTTTCACTTCGGTCTTTCGACATACGGTACTTGTGCACTCTCAGCCTTCTAAATATAACTTACAGAACGCCTCAGAAATTCCACGGTGGATCATCTTCATCTACATGTATAGTTTACTCTTAAGTAGTGATTGTATTGATGTTATCCAGATGTTAATCCAATGAAACTCCGGTGTTTATACAATAATCCTCAATAACAAGTAGAGCTGTTTTCTAGTATAAATCCTTTTTATTTATACAAACATTGTTGGCTACATATGTGCAGACATGTTTCAGCTGCCTTTTCTTTCGATATAGAGCTTCCTCAGGCCACGTAAAAATTGAAAATGCTGAAAGAGAGAAGACAGCTCCGCAATTCTTTTTAGTTTTTGGATGGTGGTTGAGGTAGGAGGCAAAAAATATCAAATTGGCCAAGCATTTATCCACATTTAACTTAACATTTAATTAATACGTATACAACACCCATATTCTTGTCCTTTTTCTCTCTTTCATCCCAGAAGTTGACTCACCCTACTTTTTTATGATACAGTAATACACCCTCAAAACCCCAATACACTGTGAATGACATCAGGACAATATGCCTTACCTATCTTGCGGGTAGAGGACAAATAATACGTTATCAAGTGCTAACCTAAATATAATATTAAACAGGACCGGCGGGACAGTTATAAAAGTTTAGGAGGGGCTCTCCTAAAAAGTGGAGGGACCCGGTTAAACACATGCATATATAACTTCATTATTGATGACCGTAAAGTGGGGGGGGGGCAAGCAAAAAAAGTAGGGGGGCTTGCCCGCCGTCCATGTTAAAAATATTAAATTGGTTAAGCATTTATCCACATTTAACTCAACATCTTTTACTAATTTACTAATTTATTTCATAAAATGTCTCATAAAATAATAAATGTATTTGAGGTTTAATAATATAAAGAAAGAAATGCTCTCTTTTTCCGTAAAAATAATTATCAATTCACTATTTTTTTCTTACTAACGTTTCACCGCTTATCAAAGCGCAAAGGCCACTCGAGGATAAAGGTTGTTGAGTTTGACATGTGGACGGTGAAACATCGAGGGGATTAGTAACGATAGTTGTAACTCGTCAGAAATTGATTATTTAAGATGGCGGCTCAACCAGAATTTGTTTACGTTGGACTTGTAAACGACCATGTTGTAGTCAGCTGGGAAGCAGCCCCGCGGTACTGTGTTCCACAGTTCTAGGAAATAAACTTTACTCATGGAAATTTCGTTTAGTTTTAGGTACATAGAGGAAGAAATGAAAATTATTAGCAGTGGTTGTAGCTAGACGAGGTTTTGTTGTGAATATTTTAAAGGTGGGGACACTAGATTGAAGGTCAGTCGAGCACGTACCATGAAAATAACGATAGAGTAGAGAAAGACTAGCAACGTCTCTTCTGTGAGAAATAGGCTGTAGAGAAGAGCAGAGAATGGGACATTGTTCATATTATGTGGAAATACATAATGAGAAAGGTTAACAACAAGAAATAAGGTAAACACCTGTTGACAGTATTAGGACTTTATTGAGACTACTCGTTTAGTAAGTAGAGAGACCTCTGCTGCTATGAACTAGTTAGTGTGGTGTAGTGGGAGGTTGTAGTCAAGGGGAATGGTATGAGATATACGGGGAGATAACCCTTATCTAACAGACATCGCCGAATAGATTTCGAAGTCGGTTTTGTGCATTATTAAGACAGGAAATGGTAAACGGAACGAAAGTTTTAATATTTTTATTTATTTTTTATAACAATATCACTATTTTTAAATACATAGTAGTTTTCTCATTATTGTAAATAGTTATCAGAAAAATGAAACAACTTTCTTAATGAATTTATGTAACATTGTAATAATATCATGTTTATTAAAATTACATGTAAATAAAAAAGAATGCAAAGAGTCAATTAAAAAAACACTGATTAAGTTGACAGGATGACAAAATTCGATTATGGAACAATTCATTTTAAAATAAGTAAAATCGAAATCCTTGTACCATAGTTAATTTTTAATTGTGTCATCTTTGACGATCGGACGATCTCATTATTAATGCGTGTAGAAGGTGATAAGGTACGTACGAACACGAAATGCCTAAGCGTATTATTATATTATCTAGCGGGACCCGTGGAGATTCCACAGTTATATCCCCAATCTGTTGTACGTTGCAATCGTGCTTAAAACTATTTCCATTCCATGGACGTCCGACTCGAACGCAGATCCCACAATATTATTCTACCATATTGTTAAAGCTGAAATACACTTATCTAACTACTCTTGTTAATGTAGTTTAAGAATATATATGGATATAGCAACCTATTATTTTATTTTAAGCTTTATTTTTTTTTTTTAAATTCAAATATGTCCGTTGGTAGAATCTTAGACTGAAGATATCAAGGTGTCGGTTTCGATTTCCGGTCATGGCATCAACTTTATTTATTGGGGGTTTATTCTTTACTATTAATACACTATTCTCCATTTCTAAAAGTATTTAAGGGTTATTCGGAAGAGTAACCCTTCCCTGATTTATACGTTTAGCTTTTTTAAGTATGGATGGTCAGAAGGACAATAATCCCTGTAAAAATGGGCATACTCGCTAAAAATAATTTTTTTTATTTATATAAAAAAATTAAATGAAATTAATGTCATGGTATTTTTTCATTAGACATATTTCTCGAAGAATTTTTTAAATTTATTAATACTGAAAGAATAAGTGAATAAAATAATGTTGGTTATAATGACGCTCTGCGTGCGTGGTGCTAAATTTTTCGTGTTTTTGATTGATTTTCCAATTTTTTTTTATTGTGCTTTCGATTGATTTTCCACATTTATTTTGTCATTATCGTTATGGATATAATTGTTGAAAACGTTCTATCAGCTTTGGATCTATGTATCATGAATATATCGTTGAATTAACTGCTGAGCGAAACAAGTGATCGTAACAAAATATTACAATGGTTGCAATAAATAAATAAAAAAATGTAGACAAACAAAAAAAGAAGTCCAAGCTTTTTAAAATTTATTTTTTATTCCATTATTTTAACTTTACGTAATTACTTAAAAAAAGTCATTGACTTAGATTTTAGATTTTTACCGAGATTATTGTCCTTCCGAACATCCATACTTACAAAAGATAAATTTATAAATCAGGCGACTTATGAATAACCTATTTAAGATTTCTGATATTGCGAAATGAGAAAAAAAAAACACGCAATTTATTACGTTTTAACAAAACTGTGACTGATGGACAGACGGACAAAATCTCTATTTATATAAGATTATATTTGTTGAATTTGGTATATTCGGACTATTGTTCTCATCTTGGGTGTTTTTATCACAACGTTTCGGCCGATGTAACCTCCAAGCTTCTTCAGGTGTACTTTGTCAAACTCGGGAATCTTTCTGTCGAACTCGGGAATTCTACAAATTATCAACCCTCATCTAAAAAATTCCGAAACAAGATTATATTTGTTTCCCTTTTTTGCAAATAGATAGTTCATATTCGTTCTGTTTTCGGTTCGTTGGTCAGGAGGTCCCTCTTAAACTGAGGCAATCTTTATTTTTGTCCTAATTTAGAGTACCCCCTTTGAGGGAGCTAAATTTTCTACATTAAAAACCGATTTTGTGTCTAACTTTGCCCTCGTGGTGGTGAGAAGTAAATAAGGCCTAGCTTTCTGTCACCTCAAGTTTTAAACGACTCTGATACGACACCGTCTTAACCACGCCCCCTTCGCTATAAATTTTATACCTTCCACCCCTCCCTTTCGGTTTTTGTTTATTTAACGAGTGAGTCTCTCTCTCTGTCTCTCTGTCTCTCTCTCTCTGTCTGTCTCTCCTCTCTCTTTCTCTCTCCCTCTCCCTCTCTCTCACCCTCTTTTTCTCTCACTCACTCTCCCCCTTTTTTTCTTATTCTCCGGCTCACGTAAACAATCGGAATGAAATTGTCTTCTGGCGCCTAATCCGCAAGAACCAGATTGAATTGACTGTCACAATATTTACTGTGACGTCTTTTCTTCTCCCCCTCCCTCTCTCTTTCTATATCTTCCTCTTATTTATTTTCTTTTTCTTTCTTACTTTCCATGTTCCTTTCTTTCCCCCCTCCCCTTCTCTGCTTTATTTCTATTTCCTTTTCTTTCTTTTTCTCTTTTCTTTCTTTCCTTTTTTTCATTCTGTCTCCGTTTACTTGCCCCCCCTCTCCCATACGAGGATAAAGTCACACAGAAAGTTGGCTTAATATATGGGGATATCAAGCTCCTTCAAAAGGGTCACTCTAGATTGGACAAAATAAATAAAAAAATCCCAAGTTTAAAAAAATTAATCCTCCCCGACCGAGGACAGAACAGATACTACACTTTAGCATTCATAATAAATGTCTTTCTTTTCTTTTTTTCATAGCTAATAATAAAGTTATGTTTCGAAATATTTTAGATGAGGGTTGATAATTTGTAGAATTTATTTAGTATATTCGGACTACTGTTCTCAACGTTTCGGCCGATGTAACCTCCGACCTTGTCGTACCTTGTCGAACTCGGGAATCTTTCTGTCGAACTCGGGAATCTGGACGAATTACCGGGTTCGACAGAAAGATTCCCGAGTTTGACAAGGTACACCTGAAGAAGGTCGGGGGTTAGATCGGCCGAAACGTTGTGATAACAACACCCAAGATGAGAACAGTAGTCCGAATATACCAAATTCCACTAAAAGAGTTCTCTCTTTCTGTCTCTCTTTTAACTTCTTTTTTCCCGTTTTCTTTTCTTCTATTTCTTTTTCTTTTCTTTTTTCTTTATACGTTTTTTTCTTTTTTCAATGTTGGTTCATTCATGTTTAATTTCTTTCTTTCTCTTTAAGGGTTTAAAGGGTTCTGTTCTTTCTCTTCCTCTTTCTTCTTTCTTTCTTTCTTTCTTTTTCTTCTTTGGTTCTTTATTTCTCGGTAGTCCCTATTTATTTGCCCCCACCCTAACCCCCACGAAGGCAGAGTCAGACACAGTGTCAGTTATTTATACGACGGATAGCCAGCACCCCCTAAAAATGAGCAACTCTGGATGGAACCTAAATAAAAACTGCCCCAGTCAGGAAGGATTTCTACTCCTCTAAGGAGGACAGAGTATACACTACAATTTAAATTATTTATTTGCAAAAATATAAAAATACATTTTAACAAATAATCCCCCAAAAGTCTGGCGAGAAAGGGGTCGGTGGTCAATCCTCTAT
>OY744546.1:71144703-71152203 GCA_963556195.1 Sepiola atlantica
GCTCCGCTAGTTCTAAAATAAAGTTTTAAAAAAATGTATGCGTAAAAGGATAATTTAGGAATAAAACAATCATAACGCATTCGACAGCAATGAAAAATAAAATGATTTATTAAAATAAGAAGGAAACAATAGAAAACTACGTACATGAAAGGTGAAAAACATGAAACAAAGGAAATCAAGTTTTTGAAATAAAATGAGTTTTACGGTTGCTATTAATTTTTCACAACCATCTCTGTGCAAGCATAAGGAATACACTTATAGTTTAGAACTAAGCAATATATACGTTTTGCCAATTGACAGTCTTCTAGATGTTGAAGGTTCAATCCTCAGTACGGGCGATACTAAAAATACAATTACGGTCATGGCTACCGGAACAAGAGCAAGCTACCCCACCCCGGGTTAAAGAAATGGTTCCGTTCGAAATAAAGATTCTCGAGTTTGACGAGATGTATCTGAAGAAGATCGGAGGTTACGTCGGCCGAAACGTTGTGATAATAACAACCTAGATGAGGAGGTTACTCCAATAATGCCAATAATATAAATTATTAATCCTCATTTCAAATATTCCGAAACATTAGATAAGTTGCTTTGAACTAATGTCCGACATCAATAACATATCCGGAGATTCGTAAAGTTGGAAATTGCCCACTTTGATCCTAGCCGGAAGCGGTCGAATAAAAATGTATTTTTGTTTTTCAATGTCACTTTTACTTCTTTGTATAATTCTTCTTTTTCCGACATTTTTCTTCGTCAATGTTTATCTTTTTCGTTATGGTCGTTTTTTTAAATTTAAAAATTAGTTTATTTTAATTGATCTTCTTCTTCTTCTTCTTCTTCTTCTTCTTCTTCTTCTTCTTCTTCTTCTTCTTCTTCTTCTTCTTCTTCTTCTTTGTACTCACTTGGAGTTCTCACAAAGGGTATTGCTCAATGATAATTATGGTGGTGTTCTCTGGAGTCTGGGTGACACCAAATCTCTCCAGATTTCCAGTACTCTCCACTTCCTTCGATAACCTTTGCAAATGACTTTGTGTTATCGCAACAGCCGCTTCTCTTTGGTTTCTCGCTGATAACGACCATTAATCTTCACTGGGATTTTATCTTTCTTCGTTTTACTTTCATTTTCCTAAGTTGTAGGAAACACGTGA
The DNA here is from genome assembly GCA_963556195.1 of Sepiola atlantica. Taxonomy (NCBI): domain Eukaryota; kingdom Metazoa; phylum Mollusca; class Cephalopoda; order Sepiida; family Sepiolidae; genus Sepiola; species Sepiola atlantica. The sequence goes on from OY744546.1 coordinate 71,145,849, forward strand.
CTTCCGGAAGAAGAGAGATCTTTCTCTTATCGGCTGAAAAGTCAAGTAGACGGACACGAAGTAGATGGATAGACAGATTACATAACTTTAGGATTATGGTCTATAAGTACAAGATAGAATTAGATAAATCCAGAAATAATTGTAAAAATGCAACTAAGAAGAAAGTTTTGGGAACTATCGGATGAAATATTTAACTGGATTCATAGTGACATTGCATTAATAATGTAATAATTCTAATAGTATAGTTAAAAAATATTTTTAAAAAGATATTGCCAAGAGAGGCAAAATAACAAAAATAACCGGCCCTCAGTCTAGCGTAGTACCTGCTCTGTCTCAGAATGCATTCCTCCCAGGCATTACCTACTTCTTAGAAGGGTTTGGTTTATTGCGTTGTATTAGGCACCATTTGGATACTGCACCCTATAGACGGATGTCGTCTTGTCCTTCGGGGCTTGATTCCACCTGTCTGTGGGTTTGTCCTGTGCAGTTCTAGGAGGTCCACCCTCCCAGGTTTCGCCTCCCCTCTTTGGGGAGGAGTAAGTTTATTGCTTACTGCTTGAGGCGCCCCTACCGGGGAATGCCGACGGGGCTGCCCAGGCAATTTTTAATGGCCAGAGTGCTCACTTTCTCGGGCGCTGACTAGGAGAAAATGGAATCAAGGGGAAGATGGGACTACGCACCGGACGGCAAGGATAAAAACACCTGAAATCTTAAGGAAATTCCTCGAATGCGGAAACCAATGCATATAAACTGCAAACACTTACCAGCTATATGGAAACCGCAACACAAGTAAAACAAAAAGCTGGAAAGAGCAGAACATGAACCCAAGGGAACTGAAACTACAATAAATTTTATAAATTGCCCCCCCCCCCCCAAAGAAAAAGAAAAATGATATCAATCTCGGCTGATACCACACAAAATAGTCGTGAAGGGTCAAGGAGGGTGGTAAACCGAGGAGGAAGAGCACTAACCTGGGATCTTGGGGGGGGGGGGGGCTATTATCACACAAATCACAGAAAAGACCAATGGTCGTTGACTGCGAGAAATCAATGGTAAGCGCTGTTGCGATAACGCAAAGTCATTTGCAATGGTTATCGAAAGAGGTGGAGAGTACTGGAAATCTTGGAAAACTTGTTGTCACTCAGACTCCAGGGAATAGCACCGGTGATTATCAGTGAGCAATCACTGATGACGACCTGTGTTAGAACTCCTAGTGAGTACAAATAATAATAATTATTATAATAAACACAATGTGATGCCACCGGCCGCGGCTGGTACCACACAAAATTGTTGTGAAAGGTCAAGGAGGATAGAAACACTGGGGAGAGAGAGAGGGGGAGTACTATGCAGATCTCAACTGGAGGGGTGAGAGAGTACTGGAACTTTGGGGAGGATTATTGTCACACAAATCCCAATGGCCGTTGCCAGCATGATAAACGGCTGTTGCGAAAACGCAAAATCATTTATTATTCATTATCGAAGTAGGTGGAGAGTACTAGAAATTTGGGGAAACTTATTGTCACTCAGACTCCAGGGAATACCACTGGTTATTGTCAGTAGGTAATCACTGATGATAACTTGTGTGAAAACTCCTAGTGAGTAATTCATTATTATTATTATTATTATTATTATTATTATTATTATTATTATTATTATTATTATTATTATTATTATTATTAATACTATGACGCCCGGTCTCCTCGCTTGGATGACTTTAATTGTTTTTACGTTCACATCCCAAAGGAGTTTGTGATTTCCATTTTCTAGTACTGTGTCCGGTTTGTGTGTTTGTACCATTTCTCTGTATATTTAAAATGCAGTTGTTTGCATAGTTCCCAGTGTACTGCTTTCCCTACACAACCGTGTCTGTTTTTGTATTTTTTTTGTGTTAGTTTGCTGCATTCACTTTTTATGTAGTTTACCGTTTCGTCTCTTTGTCCACAGAGTCTACATTTTCTGTTTGTCCTGGGTTTTATCTATTTTAGCTTTATTATAATTATTAGTATCATTAGTTGCTTGCATTCCAACGAGCGCCAAGTTAAACATGTTTTTAATGTTGAGAAAAGCCAGCTTGACTAAAAGGGATTATCTGGATAATCCAATCGACATTCTCTCACTACTAATGGTGCCTAATACAACGCAATAAACCAAACCCTTCTAAGAAGTAGGTAATGCCTGGGAGGAATGCCTTCTGAGACAGAGCAGGTACTACGCTAGACTGAGGGCCGGTTATTTTTGTTATTTTGCCTCTCTTGGCAATATCTTTTTAAAAATATGTTTTAACTATACTATTAGAATTATTACATTATTAATGCAATGTCACTATGAATCCAGTTTAATAATAATAATAATAATAATAATAATAATAATAATAATAATAATAATAAAATCTGGAGAGACCTGTTGTCACTCAGACTCCAGGGAACACAGCTTGTTAATGTTAGTGGGCGATCACTGATAGTGACTGGTGTTGGTGATGCTGCTGCTGATGATGATGGTGATGATGTTCGCAGTGCTACTCTAGTAGATGATGATCATGATGATGATGGTAAACTGCTGCTAGTGGTCGTGCTACTCTAGATGATGATGATGATAGTCGTAGTGCTACTCTAATAGATGATGATGATCATCATCATCATCATCATCATCATGATAAACATCTCACTTAGATTTAGTTTTCTTTTTCTTTGATAAAAGTTTTTAAAAACATTTTGATCTTGTTCAAATTTAGTCTTCGTTGTCGCGGCTTTTTTTTGTTCTTTTCTTTTCTTTTTTATTGCTTTCTTTCTTCTTTTCCTAATTCTTTATCTTCTTTTTTTGTTTCATCATATCACCCCCTTTCTTTCTATATCTCTCTCGCCCCCTCCCTTTCTCTTTTTTCTATTTTCTTTTTTTTTTTACTCTGAAAAATTTACGACTCACTTTTCTCTCCCCACTTTGTGTCTTTTTCTCTCTTTAACACAACCTCTCTTTTTTACTCTCTCTTTTACCACCCCCTCTCTCTTTCTCTCTCTTTCTTCCTCTTTCTCTCTTCACCCCCTCTCGCTCTCTTTCCCTCTTTCTCTCTTTTTCTCTGTTATCGTTTTTCCTTTCTTTTTCCACTCTGATAAAGTTATGAGACACTTCATTCTTTGTGTCTTTTCCTCTCCCCCCCTCTCTCTTCCTCTTTCTCTCTCTCTCCCTCTTTCTCTCTCTCTCTTTCACTCTCCGCCTCCTCTCTCTCTCCCTCTTTCTCTTTCTCTGTTATCGCTTTTCCTTTCTTTTTTCGACTCTGATAAAGTTACGAAAGTCTTTTCCTTTCGTTAACCCGGGTCTCTTTCTTTTCTCTCTTATTTCCCCCGAAATAGAAATTTCATCTATTATTTTAAGAGAACAAAAACAATAAAAAAAAACGAAACAGTTTCCGTTCTTTTTTATCTTATTAAATAATCCCTTGTGTCCCATATTATCTCTTTTCTTCATCTCGCTTAGCATCCGTTTCATCCTTTTCTATCGGAAGCAAAGCGATTTTTCTTTTTTTTCCTTCCCCGTCTATTGCTTCGACCGCCACCTCAACTACCTTAGCCGTAACCCTCGCATCGTATACCGAGTGCGAACTCTTCGCTGGGTCTGTCCGTCGCCGCAGAATATGTTAAGGCCACAGCTTGGCCCCGTGTATAAATATTCGACAAGACAATCCTATTAGCCTATTCTCTAATTTCAAACTCGATCAGAAAACCCGGAAGACACTCGTCCGCGGCAGTAGACGTTGTTGAACGTAATCAACTCAAAAGATTGTTAGTTCCGAGGATGGCGAGCGAAACGAGAGTTACGGGACCGACCACTGATCGGGAGAGAATAGAGAAAAGAAAGTGCGATGATTTTACGGCTTTGTATGGCATGGATTCAGCGTCAGCTATTCCGATATCACGAAGTCTTGCTGACGCGACAGGTAAGAGCGTTTCTGTATTCCGTCCATATAAATCTAAAAAAACAACAAAATACAACAATAAAACAAACCAACAATAAACGCACACACACATATACATATATATATATATATTTATATATATATATATATATATATGTATGCATGTATGTATATACATATATATATATGTATGTATGTATATACACATATATGTATGTATATATGTATGTATATACATATATATATATGTATGTATATATGTATGTATCTATATATATATATATATATATATATATATATATATATGTATGTACATATATATATATATGTATGTATATATTTATGTATGTATATATGTATATACAGATATAGATACATAAATATATGTATGTATATATATATATATGTATATATGTGTATACATATATAGATACATGAATATGTGGATGTATATATGTATGTATGTATATATGTATATACATATATATATACATAAATATATGTATGTATATGTATGTATGTATGTATATATGTATATACATATATATACATAAATATATGTATGTATATATATGTATTTACATATGTATATACATATATATATATATGCATAAATATATGTATGTATATATATGTATGTATATATATGTATGTACGTATGTATATATGTATATACATATATATACACATATATGTGTATATATACACATATGTATATACATATATATATATACGTAAATGTATGTATGTATGTATATATATATATGTATATTTACGTATGTATATACATGTATGTGTATATATATGGTTATATATGTATATATATCTATATATGTATGTATATTTTCGTATGTATATACATGTACGTGTATATATATGTTTATATATGTATATATATATGTATGTATATTTACGTATGTACATACATGTATGTGTATATATATATGTTTATATATGTATATATATATATTTATGTATATTTACGTATGTATATACATATATGTGTACACATATGTTTATATATGTATATATATATATGTATGTATACTTACGTATGTATATACATGTATGTGTATATATATATGTATATATATATGTTTATGTATGTATAAATGTATGTATATATGTATGTGTGTATATACATATATATATATATGTATGTATGTATATATGGATGTATGTATACACATATATATATGTATGTATATACACATATATGTATATATATGTATGTATATATGTATGTATATACATATATATATGTATGTATATATGTATTTATCTATATACATATATATATGTATCTATATATGTATATACATATATATGTATATATTTATGTATGTATATATATGTATGTATTATGTATATGCAGATATAGATACATAAATATATGTATATATATATATGTACGTACATATGTATACAGATATAGATACATAAATATATGTATTTATATATATGCATGTATATATGTATATACATATATAGATACATTAATATGTGTATGCATATATGCATGTATGTATATATGTATATACACATATATATATACATAAATATATGTATATATATATGTATATATGTATGTATAAATGTATATACATATATATATACATAAATATATGTACGTATATATATGTATTTAAATATGTATATACATATATATACGTATATGCATAAATATATGTATGTATATACATGTATGTATGTATATATGTATATTCATATATATACACATATATATGTATGTATGTATGTATATATGTATATACATATATATGTATGTATATATATGCATGTATATACATATATATATGTAAATATATGTATGTATATATATATGTATGTCTCTATATATATGTACGTATATATGTGTATACATATAAATATAAATATATGTATGTATATATATGTATATACATACATATAAATAAATGTATGTATGTATATATATATGTATACGTATATATGTGTATATATATGTATATATATATGTATATATGTGTAATATATGTATATACACATATGTATATACATATATATATACGTAAATATATGTATGTATATATACGTATGTATATTTACGTATGTATATACATGTATGTGTATATATATGTTTATACATGTATATATATATCTATGTATATTTAAGTATGTATATATATGTATGTGTATATATATGTTTATATATGTATATATATATGTATGTGTATTTACGTATGTATATACATGTATTTGTATATATATATGTGTATATATATGTTTATATATGTATATATGTATGTATATATATGTACTTATATATGCATATATATGTATGTATATTTACGTCTGTTTACACATGTATGTGTATATATGTTTATAAATGTATATATATGTATATATCTATATATATATGTATAGATGTGTATATTTTTGTATGTATATATATAGATGTGTATG
>OY744546.1:71162203-71174703 GCA_963556195.1 Sepiola atlantica
AACTCGATACATAAAATAGTACATCTCCTCATAACATTTTATGTGGATACATAATATATATATATATATATATATATATATATATATATATATATATATATATATATATATATATATATATATATATAATGATTATCAAAATTCCAGTGACCAAAATTCAGTCTTTACTTATATTAATTTTTTAATGGCAGAATTAACGATGGTTTTACAATTATTTCGCAACGTGCAATATGCTACAATTGAACGTAATTACACGCTGCTCTGCAGAAATCCCAATAAAAGACATTTATAAAGATGTTATATCGTGCAGAAAGTTCATGGAAGAAGTCCGACGATGCTGTTGGGATGAGATATGATTCTGATCAGTCCTAAGAGGTCCACCCTCCTAGGCTTTGGTTTCTCTCTGAGAAGACGTTAGTTTATTGCTAATCGCCTGAAGTTTTCTAACCGGGGAATGCCGACAAGGCTGATCAGGAATTTTTTGTAGGCCAGTAATCCACATATAGTTTGTATCCACAGGTTTAAATCTGTTTTTATATAATAGTGCTCAATAATAAATAGAGCTATTTTTATAATAAGTTCGTATATAAGAATATATTTATATAAATAAAACTTTATATATTTATATATATACATACAATATATTTATATATATATGCATACAATATGAAAGTACTTGCAAAAAATGAAAAAAGAATGGAACAAGAAAGCCATGGATCATATTTATATCAATTTGACCGACACATCAGATGGACAATTCGGAAAATTGAAAAAATAAAAAAAAGTCGCATCAAAACCACTCCGTGTTATTTAATAATGTTTGCCTAAATGAAATATGCTGCCTAAATACACACAATATATATATATATATATATATATATATATATATATATATATATATATATATATATATATATATATATATATATATATATTAAAACACTTTATTTACAGATAATTGTTTCAACCTATTGCAAGAATATATATTTTCATGATATATAAAATATCACTGGTGAGGACGCTTCATCAGTGCATACAAATTTCACAGTCGGGTTGAAAAATTAAAATGCATCCAGCATTCATTTATCTTATACATATATGATTTTTACTTAAAATTTAAAAGGAACATTTTATTTAACTCTGTTTTTTATATAAAGTTCATATTGTATTGTGTTTATGATATTTGTTTAAAGTTCTCATATTCAATCGATAAAAAAACACATGTCAATCCGGAGAATTTTTACTGTATTTATATAATAGTGCTCAATGATAAGTAGAGCTATTTATTTATAACTGTTATTTATACAAATATAGCATGGCTACACATTTCAGAACATGTTTCAGTAGTAGCTCTAGGGGTCACGTGACTAAATCCAGTACATTTTAATTTTTTTAACATACTTTCAGTAAAATTTTTATATATTTGAATTTCCAACGCCGTCAAATCAAGGTTAAATAAGGTTTAATTTCTAATTATCTGTGTTGCCATTTTAAGTGGGTCAGATAATACGCGATTGACACCATGATGTGTGTTAGGGGGCGGGGGAGTCACATCGTTGTCTAATAAAATAATACACAGATCATACATATATATATATATGAGGGGGGGGGGGAGAGGGAAAGAATTGTCAGGTAAAAAAAACTCAAAACAAGAGGATTTGTTTTTGTCTTTTTATTCTTCAAATGAATCGATCTGCTTCCAGTCTTTCTCCTCGATCACAGGATCTTGTGTGACGTCGAGCGGTCACAATATGGATTTCAGAGAAGATATCAATAAGCACAACACGCTGAAGTAAGAACAGTGACACAAAAGATTGTATGAAAATATGCAGTATATAAACTGGGATGTGAATGGAATGAGCACAATAAAGGAACATTAGATTTTTAAAAATACAGATAATGTCGAGGAAAAGAGATAATGTTGGTTTGGGGCAAATATTGCTGTTGGGGGATAACAAAACTGCACAACGTCACAATATGGGCCCGAATGTTTTTGGATAGATGTGGGTTTCTTCCTAAATTAAAAAAAAAGATTATAAGAACAGGGTAGCCGGTAGGCTGTATTGACTTGTCTTGTATTACGTGTTAAAAATTGATACCACAACATGCATTCAAGCCATGTGGCCAGTATTCCGTGATACTTTATTTTATTTAATCAGGCTGACTCGTTCGATTAGAACAATATGTTTTACATCAGATTGATTATCATCTGTCCCGTGGTCTGGATGATCGTTGGGACGCTAAAGATGACCTAGAAACAAGCTTTCTCGAACCGCCTTGTTTTTCTGCTTCTGTATCCATTTTCGGAATGTTCCTTTTCCATCTCTTCCTTTGTCTGTCCTCCCTTCTTTCTTCCTCTACAGTTCCTAATTCAGGTTACAATAAGTCAAATGACAAAATTTGCCACAAGCGTTTATACGTGCAAACCAGACTTTAAAAAAATCGGTTCCAATATCCGATAACTTCCCCATCTCTCTTGAATACTTTTCTTTAGTTAAGGATAACTAAACTAATCTATAATTGTTCTCCATCTCTCTTGAAAACTAATCCAGTCTATTATTCATCTCCACAAGCATTTCTTTGGTTAAAGATAACTAAACTAATCTATAATTGTTCTCCATCTCTCCTGAAAACTAATCCAGTCTAATAATCATATTTACAAGCATTTCTTTGGTTAAGGACAATTAAACTAATCTATAATTGTTCTCCATCTCTCCTGAAAACTAATCCAGTCTAATAATCATATTTACAAGCATTTCTTTGGTTAAGGATAACTAAACTAATCTATAATTGTTCTCCATCTCTCCTGAAAACAAATCGAGTCTAATAATCACATTTACAAGCATTTCTTTGGTTAAGGACAATTAAACTAATCTATAATTGTTCTCCATCTCTCCTGAAAACTAATCCAGTCTAATAATCATATTTACAAGCATTTCTTTGGTTAAGGATAACTAAACTAATCTATAATTGTTCTCCATCTCTCCTGAAAACTAATCCAGTCTAATAATCATATTTACCAGCATTTCTTTGGTTAAGGACAATTAAACTAATCTATAATTGTTCTCCATCTCTCCTGAAAACTAATCAAGTCTAATAATCATATTTACAAGCATTTCTTTGGTTAAGGATAACTAAACTAATCTATAATTGTTCTCCTTCTCTCCTGAAAACTAATCCAGTCTAATAATCATCTCTACAAGCATTTCTTTAGTTAAGGATAACTAAACTAATCTATAATTGTTCTCCATCTCTCCTGAAAACTAATCCAGTCTAATAATCATCTCTACAAGCATTTCTGTGGTTAAGGATAACCAAACTAATCTATAATTGTTCTCCATCTCTCCTGAAAACTAATCCAGTCTAATAATCATCTCTACAAGCATTTCTTTGGTTAAGGATAACCAAACTAATCTATAATTGTTCTCCATCTCTCCTGAACACTAATCCAGTCTATTATTCATCTCTACAAGCATTTCTGTGGTTAAGGATAACCAAACTAATCTATAATTGTTCTCCATCTCTCCTGAACACTAATCCAGTCTATTATTCATCTCTACAAGCATTTCTTTGGTTAAGGATAACTAAACTAATCTATAATTGTTCTCCATCTCTCCTGAAAAATAATCCAGTTTAATAATCATATTTACCAGCATTTCTTTGGTTAAAGATAACTAAACTAATCTATAATTGTTCTCCATCTCTCCTGAAAACTAATCCAGTCTAATAATCATATTTACAAGCATTTCTTTGGTTAAGGACAACTAAACTAATCTATAATTGTTCCCCATCTCTCATGAGCACTAAGCCAGTCTAATAATCATATTTACCAGCATTTCTTTGGTTAAGGACAACTAAACTAATCTATAATTGTTCTCCATCTCTCCTGAACACTAATCCAGTCTAATAATCATATTTACAAGCATTTCTTTGGTTAAGGACAATTAAACTAATCTATAATTGTTCTCCATCTCTCATGAAAACTAATCCAGTCTAATAATCATATTTACCAGCATTTCCTTTTTTTGTATACTAATAAGTTATCATATACGAATCTTGAAGGCCACTAAAAGATAAGAGTTAATGAGATTTTCGGTTGGATAATTATGAGCAATGGAATGTGATTATTGGAAACGATGGATGGGATCGGCAGAATTTGATTAATTAAGATGACGGCTAGACACGTATTTGCTTACATTTGACTTGGAAATACCGTGTTGTAGTCAGCGGGGAAGCAACTGCACACTATTGTGTTTCACAGATGGGGAATTCTTTGAAAGAAACTCTGGTCCTGACAGTTCCGTTTGGTTTTAGGTTCAGAAAGTAATAAATGAAATTTATTGGCAGTGTTCTTGCATTAAGTTGAACGCTCTATGACGTCAAGCCGCCGGATAAAGTATTACAATTATCACTGTTTATTCGTTATTCAGGGTTGCCCGAGTGGTTCTAGATGTCGGGATTTGGGTTGTAAAATACTCAGAATCTGCAATTTTGAATCGCATGACCAGTAGTGAATAGTCATATCTCTATGCTGATCAGTCCCGATTATAAAGGACGAAACGTATACGTACATAGATAATAAACAAAACAAATATATATATATATATATTTTAAATGGTATACACAAATCAATTCATGTTTCGGAACCACAATTAATGTATTTTACATGTGTATATAAAATATATTTATGAATTGTGGTCCCAGAGCGGTGTGCAGTAGCATTGAAACATGAATTTATTTGTTTAGACCATTTTAAATGTGTGTATAAAGTATATTTATAAAGCTCTACTTTTTATGGAGCACTTTAAAAAAAAATATTGGTTCATTTTATCAATACATTTGAACTTGTTTAATTAGTATATATATATATATATATATATATATATATATATATATATATATATATACATATATATATATATATATATATATATATATATATAAAAAGAAAAATCAAAAATTGTTAATACATTCACTAACGTTTCGTCTTCATTTCAAGACTGAAGATGAAATAAGGACAAACATCGATGAATATATAAACAATTTTTTTTTAAATTTTCGATCGCGTTAATTATTTTCATGATATATATATATATATATATATATATATATATATATATATATATATATATATATATATATATATGTCGCAACAAAAAGGCTAATTTTGGATTATTTGGATAATTTTGGATAATTTTTAAATATTTAATTGGCTTTGCAAACTCACGTTTTAACTCGAGCTCAGTAAGTGACCCAACGGCTTACATTATTTTTACAACTTGTTTAAAAATGTACTTTCATTTATTTGTGATAATATATTTATTTTGTTTATATTTTATTATACTCTCTTTCTTTTTCTCTCCTCCCCTCTGCCCTCTTTCTATCTTTCTCTGTCTGTGTTCCCATCTTTATCTCTTTCTGTCTCTCCCTCCCCCTTTCTCCCTCCTGTCCTCCCTCTCCCTTTATCTCTCTCAATCTCTCTCTTTCTCAACCGTTAGCTTCCTCTCCAAAATACCTTATAGATGTCGACGTGGCACTCATGAAAAAAAAGACGGTCTGTTGTCCGTCTCTACGAACGACTAAGTCGGTTTGTCAATTAAGGAGTTGTTAAGACGCCTCTACCAATTCCCTAGTTCTTTCTCCACGCCTTTACCGATTTGGTATTTGTCGGGATGATGAGAATCATAGCCTATCAATTTCTTGCTGGCAGCGAGGTTGAACACATCCTTACTGGTTGTGTCACTGCTGTAAATTACTGGATGACAATAGCAGTCGGTAAACTGAGTCGCCTTCGTCTATTAAACCTCCTAGGCCAGTTCTGCATGTCGCGTTTCACGCCCGGGATCCACGGAACGGCTTAAACATAATAAAACGGACTCATGACTTAAGATGCGCCCATTTAAGCTGCGCGTTTGGCGATAGAAATGCTATTTCATAGTTACGTGCGACATAGAGTCAAACATGCTATTTCAAATTTGAACTTGACAGATCAACGAAAATGCCATCTCAAACTCAAGAGCGACAGACCAACGAACATACTATTTCAAACTTAAGTATGACAGACCGACGAACATGCTATTTAAAACTTAAATATGACAAACAAACCGAGATACTATTTCAAACTTAAGTATGACAGACCAACGAATATACTATTTTAAACTTAAATATGACAAACAAACCGAGATACTATTTCAAACTTAAGTATGACAGACCAACGAACATGCTATTTTAAACTTAAATATGACAAACAAACCGAGATACTATTTCAAACTTAAGTATGACAGACCAACGAACATGCTATTTTAAACTTAAATATGACAAACAAACCGAGATACTATTTCAAACTTAAGTATGACAGACCAACGAACATACTATTTAAAACTTAAACATGACAAACAAACCGAGATACTATTTCAAACTTAAGTATGACAGACCGGCGAACATGCTATTTTAAACTTAAATATGAACAACAAACCGAGATACTATTTCAAACTTAAGTATGACAGACCAACGAACATGCTATTTTCAAACTTTAAATTCTCAGACAGACAAAATATTATTTCAGACTTTAGCATGGGAGAGCAGCGACAATGTTATTTTAAACTTAAAAATAACAGACCAACTCAAATACTATTTAAAACACAAGCATTCGCGATTAACCAAAACACTACTTCAAAATTAAGTGGGACAGACCAACGAAAATTGTATTTTCAATTTAAACGTGACAGACAAATGATATTTAGAACTTAAGCATAAGCAGTCGACCAAAATGCTATTTCAAACTTAAGCATGACAGACACACGAGATCTCCGAAAAATCTTACTTGAAACTAAAGCGTGACAGACCAACGAAAATGATATCTCAATTTTTAACTTGACAAACCGTCTGACGAAAAGCCCTTCATAAAAATACTTGGCTGAATCTGAAAGAAAATGCATCAACTAAATCTGCAGGCTTCGCAATGATAATGATATTTCACACTGAAACGTCACAGAAACAGAAAAAAAAATATATATTTAAAAACTAGCCGACCAGTGTCCCGGCGTTGCCTGGGATAGTAACTCATGAAATCCGTGGCTCCAACTTTGAAGCATTGAATTATTTGCTGTTTATGTTGTCCGGCGTGAAAGCAGACCCCACGCAATCAATGTAAAGCAGCCACCGGAAACGATTAGGTTAGGGTAGGTTAAAAAAGATAAAAAGCAGAAAAAGTATAGAAGAAAAGGGTGGGGTAGGTCGGGAAGAAAACAAATTACATAATCAGGGGTAATGGCTTAATATTAAAAAGAAAATATCGACTTTTTGTTCGGATCTTCCGGCCATTTACATAAACAGCTGGAACATGCCGAAACGCTTAACCAATCAGAAGGATGGAGAAGAACATAATAACTTTACTTGTACAAAAAAAAACTTGTACAGCTTTTGAACCGAACAAAAAACGAACTGTTTTTTTTTTTACTTCAACCATAATCTAACTCTTAACTAACCCATACCTAATCATTTTTGTCCGGTTCAAAAGCTGTACCAGTAACCCCCCCCCAAAAAAAAAACCAGTACAAATTTGTAAAAAAACGTTGTTTCATTGATTATATTTCTTACAATATTCAGTTTATGTATTAAAAAAACACTATTTATCGGAATTGTTTTATTTTAATTTTAAACTTTCCCGTGAAAAAAAAATTGATTTTCTTCGACAAAAAATAAATAAATTGTCGTTAAAATAGACATACGGTGAGTATTTTACTTTCATTATTTATTTTTTCTGTTGAAAAGACGCCTTGTTTGGTTTTGACACCGATTAGTTTTTATTCGGCTTTTTTTCCGGCTATTTATGTATTTCTGCGTCGGCAAAAGTCGGTTTGTATGGTTCAAAAGCTGTACCAGTACCTATATTTGTTTACAAAAAGGTCGACAGGTAAGATCGAAATCACGACCCGTTAGTCGACAGTGCACCCCGCTGATAACTGAGCCATTTAAGTTAGTATATTTAGCAAAATTAGTCTTTTTATGCGTAGCGACAGAGAAACACAGCAAGTGTAAAATAATGTATTTGGATTAGCCAATCAAAACGCCCCAAACAAAAAAAGTCTAAAGAGGATTCTGTTTTACTTGAAAAATATAGAGAAGCTAACAGACAATTTCGTGAGTGATAAAAATGAAATAATAACGATGGTACGATGGAATAGTTACCTTAAGAAGAAGACCTCACTGTGTAAGATGATGGTAGTGGTGGTAGTCCATAATGTAAGAGTAAAAATACCTCCAAATTACTGTATGGATGACCATGTTAGGAGAAGCCGACGAGACGGAAAATATGTAAACATTATTGAATGCGGACAAAAGTAACGCATATTTTCCTAAAACACGCATCAAGAATTGTCGTAAATGGCTGCCGAAACAAATTTGCATATGGAGAATATATTTAGAGATGTATAAAGTTAATAAAAAAGGGGGAAATTTTCACTTTACTTTGTATATAAGATTTAAGCAGGAAATCTTAGCGAAAATACTATTTAAAACTTAACTGTGACAGACAGACCACCAGAAGCTCATATGAAAATGTTTCAGAGTGTTTAAATCGAGATGCATACATTCAATAATGGTTCAGTGGTGCAAATAATATTTGAAACATTCGCGTGACAGAACAACAAACATGTTATTTAAAAAATTGCCGCGTGACAGACAAACGAAATACTATTTGAAAACGTTCACGTCACAGACAAACGAAAATGCTATTTGAAACCATTCGCGTGACAGACAAACGAAAATGCTATTTCAAAACGTTCGCGTGACAGACAAACGAAAATGCTATTTCAAAACTTTCGCGTGACAGACAAACGAAAATTCTATTTCAAAACATTCGCGTGACAGACAAACGAAAATGCTATTTCAAAACGTTCGCGTGACAGACCAACGAAAATGCTATTTCTGAACGTCTGCGTGATCGGCCAACCAAAATGCTATTTCAAAAGATCAACGTGATAGAACAACGAAAATGCTATTTCAAAAGATCAACGTGACGGAACAACGAAAATGCTATTTCAAAAGATTCACGTGACAGAACAACAAAAATGCTATTTCAAAAGATTCACGTGACGGAACAACGAAAATGCTATTTTAAAAGATTTACGTGACGGAACAACGAAAATGCTATTTCAAATATTCACGTGACAGAACAACGAAAATGCTATTTAAAAAGATTCACGTGACGGAACAACGAAAATGCTATTTCAAAAGATTTACGTGACAGAAAAACGAAAATGCTATTTCAAAACGTTCGCTAAATTCCAATGACCAAGTTTTTTATTTATTTTTTTCATTGCTTTCCAAATTCCAAAAAACTTCGGTACATTTGACGGACCGTTTCGTATACAGATGAACAACTAAACAAAATATATGTCTATTCAGGATCTATACTGCCTTTCAGAAAATCAAAGTTCACTTCCCGACAAAAAAAAAATATTATAAGGCAGTAAACAGAAAAGATCACCAAAAAGCACAAAACTATATATTTTGGGCACTAGAATTTAGCGTAATATTCTTTCTTTATGTATGCTCTGTTGTTAAATGTTAACACTCATCGAGCTTTAATCTAGAGTAGTTTAGACTATAAAATAGAAATATATGCACAAACCGCATAATCACGTTGACACATCGGTTCCTGATAGATCACCGAAGTTAAGCGATTCTGACCGTGGTGACCATTTGGGAATACCGGGCGCTGTATGTAAACAACTAGCTATGGGCAAATAACGTCGCGAACCCGCAGGACCTAGCGTGGCGACTACGACAAAAAAATGAATGGCAATCACCAATAATCTGGTATATATATATATATATATATATATATATATATATATATATATATATATAAATGAAAGAAGAGAGATAAGTATGTACGAATGACAAATCTATTTCAACTTCGATTGTTCAATGAAAAGTGTACTCGGTAAAAACCTGTTTATTCTTCTTTCCTTAAGCCAAGGCTTTTCAAAGATTAAAACCTTATCACCAGAGGAATTACACAGAGAGATAAGTACACTTTGCATTGACCAATCGAAGTTGAAATAGATTTGTCATTCGTGCATATTTAACTCTCTGTTCTTTCATTTATCTTTATAACTTCTCTACCTCGTATATTGAGCTTAAACTATTTAACTATAGGCTATATCCTCTAAAAGTATACTTTTAGTTTCATATTTTATATATATATATATATATATATATATATATATATATATATATATATATATATATATATATATATATATATATATATTCGATTAAGTATAAACACGGTGAATAGAGAAGAATGCACATGTCATGCACGTATTACAATATGAACATTTATATTAAAAAAAAAGGATTAAATAAGTATTTCCTTTTGGAAAAATTGTTAGGAAAAAATATGTGTAATGAGTGTTAGATGCATTTCAGTTTTTTCCAGCTTGACCGGGGAATTTTTATGCACAGATGAAGCATCCTCAAGAAAAATATCTGTGTATGTTCTTGAGATAGGCATAAATAATTGTTTTTTTTTTGGGGGGGGGGGATATATGGAATGTTGTCTCCTGCGTATTTAACGCTTTACATTGTACTAAATAAAGAGCTCTATTCGTACACGATTGAGCTACAACATAAAGCTTTATGTCTTCCTAAAAGAAATATATATATATATATATATATATATATATATATATATATATATATATAGAGAGAGAGAGAGAGAGAGAGAGAGAGAGAGAAAGGGGTTGTGTAGCAAATGAAACACTTTTATCAAATGGAATTTACATCTGAAAGAGCATAATGGATAAACGATAAATGCTCGAAACGCGTTATGAAATTATATTTAAAAAAACTTAAAATGTTAAAATGATAAGATAATAAATAATTATTGAAAAAGTTTTTTTTACTAGCGTTGGTAACCACAATTCTTTAAATATATATATATATATATATATATATATATATATATATATATATATATATATATATATATGGGAAAATGAAAAAGGAAAACCAAAAAATGGATGTTTTTTATGTGTAAATCAACGTTTCGTCTTTATTTATAAGACTTCATCAGGATGATAAAATAGAGAAAAAAAAATGTCATGCAAGTACAGATACATGTAGGGTAGACATATTGGGAGGAAAAATAAAATGAAATAATGGCCACTACTGGGTGGACGTCCGTACTTGTTGGAGAAATAGAAATGAATGTTGAAGAAAAGGAGTGGGGAAAAAATGGAAGGATGGGGTGAGCAAGGACTACTGTGGCTGGTGGTAAGAGAAAGAGGTGGGGGATGAGCAGGGGTAAAGTGGATGGCAGAGAGGGAGTGGAGGAAGAGGGGGAAGGGAGGTGTTTGACCAGATGGCTGCGGTCAAGATTGAAGGGGAAAAGTAAGTTGGAATGTTTGTGTATGGGGGGTGTATGCAGGGAAAGGAGGATGGGTAGAGAGGGAGGGGGGCTGTGATTTTGGTGGATGGGCGAAAGTTATGGTCTTAGAGAGCGTTTTGAGAAAATGATGGAATTTAAGAAGGGGTATGGGAGAAAATAGTTGAGAGGGGGAGAGGGAGGATTTGTTAATATAGGGTGTGAAATATTTGAAATATTTGGAAAATGATAGCAATGAGTGAGGGATTGGAGGGGTGGAGGAGGGCGGTGATTGAAAAGGGTGGGTATGGAATATTTGAAATATTTGGAACATGAGAAAGATTATTTGGACTACAGTGTTAAAAATGTGAGGGAAAAAACGGAAAAAGTAAGGAGAAAATGAAGATTCAAGGAGAAAAAGGAAGGGAGTGAGTAAATGGAGGAGTGTCATAAAGGTTGGAGATGAAAATAAAAGTTAACTATGATCAGGCAAGAGTCTTTGTTCTGTGAGGATGATCTTGCTTATTAAGGGTGATAGGTTAAAGAAACCATTTCGTTGCTTGATGGTGGTGGAGGCGGTGATGAGGGCAGTTTCCAATAATCTTCGCCGAGATTTGTTGTGGATGTATTTAGTGATTTTGGCTTGTTCAAATTTGAACGCATGACCATGTTCTAGTGCATGGGAGAAAAGTGCACTAAGAGGGTTGTTGTTGTCAACAACAACCCTCTTTTTTGGTTTTCCTTTTTCATTTTCCCATCACGTCGGATTACCTTCATCCTTCTCTTCCCATATATATATATATATATATATATATATATATATATATATATATATATATATATATATATATATGTGTGTAGCTTAATTACCACAAATATATTTTCATAACTTACTACCTAGCTATACTCACGTATCGAGCACTGTTGAAGTAAATATTGAAAAGTAATACATAAAAATGATATCTCGTTATAACATTTTATGCGGAAATAATAATAGTACATATATATATATATATATATATATATATATATATATATCGGCGTGAATTCGTGCCTGTCTATGAGAAAACACTACTGAACTAAAGTAGCAGTAATAGGATTTACTGTGACAAATTAGTTTATAGTT
>OY744546.1:71187203-71194703 GCA_963556195.1 Sepiola atlantica
ATCAAAACTGTTCTTTTCCGCAAGAAGACACAGACAACCGCCAAGTAAATATTGTTTGATTAAAGGTTTCTGCGCTTTCTGCTTTCTGCACTTGATTCTCTACCAAGTTTTCCTGTATAAAAAGAATTAATAAAGCTTTTTTTTTCTGCTACACGTTTATACGACCGAAATATCGGTTGGCTTTGGAGGTGTGTTTGTGTTATTTTCACCATGTGTCGTACTTAAATGCATGGAGTGTATTTTCGTACAACACGTAATGGAAATATACAAGGTGTTCCAGAAGTCGTAGACACATTTCGACAGTTATCAGTGTCCTGCAACCGTTAAGCTTACTGTAGCTTGTAAGGTGTCATGTGCCTTTGTCTTTTTAAGACCCCACAAGAAGTTGTTGAAGAAAGCTGAAATTCCCTACTGGCAATTCTGATCGATTTACCGAGGCTCTCCTCGAAGACAGTTCGAACTTGCCTAACGATATCATCCGAAGCTGACAGGTGTCCGGTTCTTTTAGCTGAGCACAAACACCCATCCTTCATGAATTTACCATGGCATCTCAATATGGACTTCCTTTCTGGTAACTCGTTTTGGAGTTTTGTGCGAAATGTACGTTGAACACATGTCCATGATTCAGTTTTTGCAAATTCAAAGATTTTTTAAGACATAGTAACCCTAAACAAAGTAAGTTGCCACTGTAGACGTAATGGGCTACTGAGAATTAGGGTGAAAGTTTGGGGGTCATCCTAAATTGGGAGCTGTGCAGGTAGATGTTTGTTCGCATTAGTTTTGTATTGTAATTTTGGTTTTAGATAGAGTGGGGAGGGCAAAGTGTGTGCTTGTTTGGTGCCAATAAGCTCACACATCCAGACCATTAGTCGAGACTTGGTCGATGGGGGTTGTGGCATCAGGAAAGCCCACAGGGGATAACTGTATGCGCGACATGTCACGTACAGTTACCTACGATATTATAAACAGCAGTCAGACAAGCTGTCCAACCTGTACCCTCAACCTGTCGGAACAAGAGCGACCCAGACGAGCTATGTGAGACTTAGTGACAAAAATGTTTTCCCCAAGAGAAAGAGGAGCGACGTTCATTGTCCTAGTTAGGAAACAAGGCCAAGCACTGGGGCTCTTTGAGGTGTCCCTGTGTTAGTACATCTGCGCCTGGCTAATAGACAAAGAAGTTGTGCAAAGGCTGAGCGATAGGCAGAGCCCATTCTTAGAAATCGTGACGTTTGACTAGAAGTTAATTTTTTTTTTCCAAAAAAAAGAAACAAAATAAAATATTAAGCTACAAGGAATTATTTTTCAAAGTTATTAAATCAAACATATACTTGGTCCTTTATAAGAAATTAGCATCATCGATCAGTTAAGGGAGAAGTCATGAAAAATATAGCACACCACAAAAAAAAAACCGGTTTCCTCGAAAATTTCGAGTCAGCGATGTTTGAAGAGAAAAAATATCTTGTAACGCTTCTAATTCTGAAAATTTAATTGGAATACGATAATTATGTTATTTTTGGTAATTTTTTTTTTAAATTGCATTTTTACGCCATTAGATCAGGGGCTTGTTTTGTCCATCGCTAATTTATCCCGCGGCATCAATTCTATTCTAAAATCTATATCTTTAATATCTATTTAGAATATATCTTTTGGTTGATAAACATTAAGCTCTAACCTACAACACATCCTGAACATTTTATATTTACGTGTCTGTTTGACTTGTAAAACTAACCCCGAACAATTCAAGTATCTGTTCCGATGGATACTGCACGCCTGTCCTGTGCAGTTCTAGGAGGTCCACCCTCCCAGGCTTTGCCTCCCCTCTTTGGGAAGGAGTAAGTTTATTGCTTACTGTCTGAGGCGCCCCTACCGGGGAATGCCGACGGGGCTGCCCAGGCAATTTTTAAATGGCCAGAGTGCTCACTTTTCGAGCGCTGGCTTTTCAAACCCCACTTTCTCGACCCGATCTTGGGTCACATCTTACTTGTGGGAGTAAGATAAAACTGGCCTTGTACCTAACTCCTGGGGAGGAGTAAATAAAACTAACCCCGAACATTGAGCGGTGTTTATAAAGGAAATCGCTCTTAACACATATCGTTAACATTAACCTAAATGTTAAAATAATTTTATTTTCACGCAATGAAATATACTTTTCAGTGATTTATATACAAATATAGATAAATCTTTAATTTAATAAATAAAAGGAAAATATATGCTTCTTAACATTACAGTCGTCAGGGGATTTCGATAAATACTGATCAAAGTTCATTTTACAAGACATTAATATGGTGAACAAAGCCTTTCCCCCTAAGTAAAATAAAGACGAACTGTTCATATTTCTTTTTGTTGATAATATTGCATTTCAGTACTTAATGTTAAGTAATCAAAATACATTTTGAAAATGGAATCTAAAAAATATACAATATAGTGCGGTGATGCCACGGTATACCTTGATTAAATATATTGATCAAAGTTTGAAAAAAAAATACAAAAAAAAACTAAACACATAAAAAATTAATCATTATTAAATTAATTCTAAAAATATTTCTTGTAGCGAATTAGCGTTACTACTTATCTGTATGTTAAAAGAGAATCAGTTTACTTGATGACGGTTTCCGGTTTTGAAATCGGAAATAGACAAGCGATGTTTATCAACCCATTATATTTTAGGTCGGATTATTATTCTTTTAATGTTTGTTTGTGGGGGGCAAGTAATAATTTGCTTTCACAGTTCTTTTTTAATTATGAAGACATAAGAAAGTCAAACTGGTTTTTATAATTTTTTTATTACAAATAATCAAATAAAACTTTATTTTATAATTGGAATGTTCGTTTATTTGAATATATTTTTTTAAATAGTTTATTTTTAAAATATTTTTAAATAGTTTATTTACTATTTTTTTATAATTGGAATGTTTTTATTGCTTGAAAATACTTTTTAAATAGTTTATTTTGAAAATATTTTTAAATAGTTTTACTATTTTTATAATTGGAATGTTTTTTATTGCTTGAAAATACTTTTTAAATAGTTTATTTTGAAAATGTTTTTAATAGTTTATATACTATTTTTTATAATTGGAATGTTTTTATTGTTTGAAAATACTTTTTAAATAGTTTATTTTGAAAATGTGTTTAACAGTTTATTTACTATTTTTTATAATTGGAATGTTTTTGGTTTGTTTGAAAATACTTTTTAAATAGTTTATTTTAAAAATGTTTTTGAAATAGTTTATTTACTATTTTTTTATAATTGGAATGTTTTTATTGTTTGAAAATACTTTTTAAATAGTTTATTTTGAAAATATTTTTTAATAGTTTATTTACTATTTTTTATAATTAGAATGTTTTTGCTTTGTTGGAAAATACTTTTTAAATAGTTTATTTTGAAAATATTTTTTAATAGTTTATTTACTATTTTTTATAATTGGAATGTTTTTATTGTTTAAAAATACCTTTTAAATAGTTTATTTTGAAAATGTTTTTTTAAATACTTTATTTTATTTTTTTAAATAGTTTTTTTTATGAATATAAATTTAACGAAATTTAAATATATTAAAATCATAGCAATAACGTATCCGAAGAAATTATTTTTATTCGACGGCGTCAAAGAAATTCCTGTAGATGACTGTGAAAGTTTTCCGGGTTACTCGTATCTCATTTGGCCGGAATTTGATTTGCAAAATCTCCAAGTTTTTTCCACACGGTTTGTGTGGATTGTGTGATCATCGGGATTGGCAAATCTGAGTAGTCGAAGATTAGGATGGACTGCTTTTTTGATAAACACCGCTTGTCAATTTCAGGCTTCAAAACCGGAAACCGTCATCAAGTAGACTGTTTCTCTTTTACAAACTGTATATTTATAAAGTAGTGGTCTATCTCGCACTGACACTGGGATTAAAACGCTCTTTTCAAATTCATACAACAGAACCAAGCTATCCTGACCTGACCAAATGTCAACTGATAATTAACCACATTAACAAACTACTCCGAGTTGTCTAGGAGCAAAGTGTAGTGTCTGTTCTAATGCTGCATTTAGTCTTTTCTCTTCTCGGTCAATGAAGGAGTCGTTTTAGACTGAGGCAATTTGAACTTTTGTTCCAACCCAGAGTTCCCCTATTGGGGAGCTATATTTTCCCACATTCAAAACTTATCTTTTGTATAACTCTGCCCTCGTAGGGAGGCAAGTAAATCAGAACAACCCACTCTGAGTCATTTTTTCTTCGCCAATAGGCCATTTTACGTAAACACATCACTTATCATTTATTTTATTCATAATTTATTTTCGTAAAACGTTACCCAATATGGGATTATTTTAATGCTGAACAGTTTTAGCTACGGATGCACAGACGTACCGAAACAATTTATTTTATTATATAAGAAAATTGTGTGTATAGTTGTTTAATTTTAGTAATTTAACTTTAAAAGGAAAGTAAGTACACTTACTTTTGTTTATCAATCTACGATTAAGTTAATTTAAAAAAAAAATTAGTAGCGGAACATTGATTTTTTACAAATTACTATTTCCGGTGAATTGCAATATTGGAACACCATAATTTATTTGGTGTTATGTGTCACGTAAACATAACACGAATAAAATTTTTATATCTTTTGATTAGTCAAAATATTAGTTGTCTAATAATATATTTAGATGCACCAACCAGTTATGAAGTTTATGTTAATATAATGGTTAAACACGTACTATTTTCTCGCCTCTCGATTGGGATCAAAATGTAGTTTTTGTGCTGTCCTCGGTCAATGAAGGAGAAATCCTTCTAGACTGAGGCAACTTAAATTCCAATCTAGAGTTAGGAGAACTCTAGGGGGAGGGGGCTCAATTTCTCCCTGGGGAGGTAAATAAATATGGATACTGTATTTTAAGTTATCTCCCTTTGATTATATCAGCTTAAAACGGTATCCAGTTAGAAACTTCTAGTCCGGCAATCGGTGATCATTTTGCGTTAAATCCATATACGAAATTGGTAATCATATTATTTTTCTACCACATCAATCAGAGTATTTACAAGTAGTCGCTTAATAAAAATAGAATCTCAGTTTTGTATGTAGGGGGAGGGGACAAGGAAAAAATGACAAAGCAAAATTAAAACGGTTCGGGAGGGGAGGGGTAAGCTCCCTCTCTTATGGTTTTAAATAAGGGCTAAGTCCCCCTCCCCCTCTCAATATATTGAAATAAATATATTGAAATTAGTATTTACTTTGTTGTTTCCAAGTAAATAAATTTAGATTTCTCTAAGTTTTGGCAGACTAGGCTCAGCCTCCTATAGTTTTAAATAGAGGCTAAGTAAAAAAAAAATGTGATACACAACATTTTTTAGATAATTTAGCCTTTCTCCTAAATATATAACAATATTATCTATATAATAATACGCCAAGGCATTTCCTGTACGTACGTACGTTATCACTTTTCATCCATACCAAAATGAGGTCGTCTGATCAGCAAAGATTAATCCGATGTTGCCAAGACAAAAAAAAATCCGACTTTACCCATTTTAAAATGAATTGTTCCAAATCAAATTAATTATGTCGTCCTGTCGATTCAAACAGTACAATTTAAAAAGAAATATATTTCATGAAGTGATATTCGTTTTATTGACTAAAAAAATATATTTATCTAACAATGACAATTACTTTTACGTAAGAAGAAAAAGTCATTTATTTTAAATACAAAAGATAGCATAAAAAACTTTTTTCCTATTTGGAACTTCCCGATTTTGGTTAATGCCTTCAAAGCTAAATTTTGTATTTTATTTTATTCAAACTTTCAGAATTTCGTCTTTTTATCCATAAAAACATTACTACCCGCACTATTCATTTTCGGGCGGAATTTCCACAAATAACGGCCGGGTTCAATTGAAGCTGAAATTCATGCAATAAAATAACGTTTAAAGCTTTTTAAGCAGGTGTACGAATTTGAAACAGCCATATTTGAATTTAACCGGATTTCGCATGTCTATTGCCCGAAGAAGCTTAAAGGTTTATCCGAAAAGTATGAATCAATATATCAAAATTCAAAACTTTTTTATAGACAATATTTCTAGTGAAGGTAATATTTCGAATATTTCGATGACTAAATCTTACTTTGTAAATGCTTTAGATTAAATTAAATTTGGCTCCAATTCATGAGTAGCATACAAAGATTCGGAAGCTCGTTGCTTTTGATGTAAGCGTGACACCAAAATAACACACACGCTATCGTATTAATATGTGTCTTCCCGGTCGTCCCCTTCCTTCAATGTTAAAAAAATTCTTAGGATCCAACTATAAACCAGTCGGTCCGAGGTGTAAATCCTACGTCGCTAACCGTTGCGCCAAAGGGAAATACTTGAAAAAATTACGAAAATTAGGTGACTTGAATGCTTTTCCAAATCTAGGTGCGACACGCATGCGCAGAGCTTTTGATGTATGCGTGGCACACGAACACACACACTATCGTATTAATATATAAATAATTGAATTACGTCATTGATTTAATTTTTCATATATAAATTATTATTACCATTGCTGATGATCTAAAGAGAAAAACATAAGAGTGGAGGATTTCATCCGAATTCATTTCAGACAGCGGGGTAAAGCTGATATGGTTGCCTGACTTGCTATTTGCTTTCTCCCTAGAAATAGTTTCGTCCGGGCTAGAAATAGGAAAAGTTTTTTAATCGCTTACTTTTGCGTGAAGTGACGGAAGTACATAGTTTTTTAAATTATATATTTAAATGCGAAAGTTTTCCTTATTTATCAAACCTAAATTACCATTAAAATGGCTCAGTCTTTTGAAATACTGTGTATATAGTAAAAACTCAAACACAGTGCGTTATATGCTTAATTTATTTAACGTTTAGTGTTATTTATTTGTACTTTTATTGTCTTATATATATATATATATATATATATATATATATATATATATAGTAATTATGTATTACCTACGAACATCGATGTTTCATGCTTACGCAATCTTCAGTGTAGGAAGCTAATTCCCGACGGTCGGCGGGCGCGAACTCCAATCACAAATCAACACTGATTACCAGTCGGCCACCAGAAATTAGCTTAGAATTTAGGAAAAATTTAACTTTGTAAATACCAAGTCGGTAGCTATTCACAGCAAGCGGCGAAGAGTAATCAATAACAACAACAAATCGTGTTGGATCTCGCGAATCGTGTTGTATATATATATATATATATATATATATATATATATATATATAGAGAGAGAGAGAGAGAGTTACGCGGTGTTTCCCTCCGGATTTAGAGTGTGAGATAGAATCATATTAACAGTAATTAATTAAAGTGATTAAATTAAAAAAAATTATGAATTCCAAAAACTTTACTTAAAATTGTAATTGCATTAAATTTCAATGGAGGTTGTATTAACTTACTCGTCAAGCTGTTAGACACGAAGTCGGGTGGGATTTTGAAAAGTCAATACTCTAGTCAGCACTCGTGCCTACAAATACTGTATGAGCAGCCCCGTCTACATTCCCAGGTAGA
>OY744546.1:71199703-71202203 GCA_963556195.1 Sepiola atlantica
GCTCGATGAGTGAGAGTACCAATAAGATTTATTTTTCTTGCTCTTGGGGCGAAGGAAAACCAATTTAGATAAAGGCCTGTAAATGTTGGTTTTCTATACACACAGGTTTCAAATGATAAACCAGATTTAGACACCAAAACATCGAGGAATGGTAAGGAACCACAATCCTCGACTTCCATAGTGAATCGCAACGATGGATGCAAGTCACAAAGAAGAAGGAGAAACTGTTCAGCATCACTCCGAGAGGGAAAACAAGCAAAAGTGTCATCAACGTAACGTGTGTAGAAAGCCGGCTTGGTCACTTTGGAAAATAATTGGTTTTCCAAGAATCCAACGAAAATGTTGGCTAACGATGGACCAAGAGGGCTACCCATGGATATACCATCAATTTGCCGATACATTATATTATTGAAACTGAAGGAAACTGATTTAGTAGCAAGTTCCATCAGTTCAACAAAAATTCGTTCAGGAAACTGTGGAGACTTTAAGGGGCCGCGGTAAAGATAATCTGCACATATACCAATGGTTTCATCCAAAGGTACATTGGTAAACAGACTACTAATGTCAAAGGAAGCCAAGAACTCGGTGTCCTTTGACTCTTGAGGCGCTAGTCATTAACAACTATCGACCTAGCCTGTGTAGACAAAAGATTTTGAAACATCAGTTGGAGATTTTTAATGATTCAAAGCCACCATAACGTTGAGAGATTTAATTTTTTTTTTTTTTTTTTTTTTTCCCCTTCTCATTCGTTTCCTCCAACTGAAATAAGTTTTATTATTTTTTTTTTCTCCCCCCTTCATTTCTCATTCGACTTTTAGTTTTTAATTTACCATTCTGACGTTTCCTCTCAGAGGGTCAGACGACAAGGCCTTAAGGTAATTTTAACAATTTTCCTTTTTTTTTTTTTTCCCACTCGTCTGTTTATTGATTTTAATATATATATATATATATATATATATATATATATATGTGTGTGTGTGTATGTGTGTGTGTGTGTAAAATGAAAAAAGGAAAGCCAAAAACTATGTGATTTATGTATTCATCAACGTTTCGTCTTTATTGTAAGACTTTTTCAGGGTGAAGAAAGCAATGTAGAAAAATCATACAGAATGTATGCGTATAATCTTGCTAGGTCTAGCCACACTAATGAGTCGTAGAAACCCACCGCGGAGACAGAAAAATGTACGTCAAGGTGTTAAAGAGGACAGTTTAAAGTAAAGTCAAGTCAAGTTGGGATTATGCCCCGTATTTGTGAAGGCACCTTTTCGTGTGAGGTTTGTAATAGAACTCCATTACTAATTTCTGTGTTATTGCTTGATCCATTGCCACAAATTCGATTCTTCTAAATGAATAAATTCGAAACTATTATTTAAATCAATAATACAATTTATTTACCTCCCCTAGGAGGTTAGGCACAAGGCCAGTTTTATCTTACTCCCACAAGGTAAGATGTGACCCAAGGTCGGGTCGGGAAAGTAGGACTTGAAAAGCCAGCGCCCGAGAAGTTATTTAGGCAGGTGAATTCCCTCGGACAACCCTCATCTTTATCTACAGATGAAGATTTTACAAACATTGGGAATTCACCAGACCTTAGGCATAGCGCCCGAGATGTAGTGGGAGGGGGGTCGAGCTGTTAACATTTTTTATTTTCAACAAAAAATACAACAAAACAGAAAAGAAAACTTTTGCTTACTCTTAACCAGATTCTTGCACCAAAATGCCGCATTCACTCTGTGGATGGATGCCTACTTAACATATCCCCAAAAGTCATCGTTTTAAAAACACCCAAAAAGAAAGAAAAATAAAGAACCAAATAAAATGATAAAAAGGGGGGTTAGTATGGCCCGTCTTTCCCTCATTGCTAAGTGTTGGACCACCCGCTGTTTTCCGGCCCGAGACCGAACACAAGCGGGTCGGTCCCTAAATGGGAGAGGAACTTAAAAGAGGGGTATTCAAAAATAAATTCATCGGGAATGGGATCAAGGGGTGGATGGCGGTTTCCAAGATAGTAATGCCAAAGGTTCCAAAAGACCGGGGACAAAGTAAAAAAATGGAAGTGGGAATCTTTGGAAGCTCTCTAGTGCCGGCAAAAATAAAATAGGGACAGGATATCTCTCATTCCTACTAGTTAAGAGTTGCTCTTTTAGTTAAAAACGTCTACAGGGGTGGGTTCCGTAGAACCCAGTACCGCGTGTGCCATAACTATGGATGGAACACGAACCAAACTTGGCACCTCGTCGGATGCACAAACTAGTGTCATGCACCCATCTCCTATTGAAATCCATGCGATGTAATCGCTTCCAATCGCATCTGATTTTCACTTTAAGTTGATGTTTAAAGTAAACTACCAGATCGCGATCTGAAACCGATCCAACTCCATGAACCTCATCAAGACGTGTAACCCACGTCACTAGCCAGCGCCCGAGAAGGTGAGCACTCTGTCCATTAAAAATTGCCTAACAGATTAGTTTAATACTCTAAATATATAGACAGACAATCT
>OY744546.1:71204703-71209703 GCA_963556195.1 Sepiola atlantica
TCTTTGGTTTATCGAGTTATCAAGTGTTAACTATTCTGCACATTTACCAATTGTTATTTTCATTTTGGAGCCGCTTGAATCCGCAGTTGTCACTAATTACCCTGTTGATTACCGCAATTGTAGACGTTGCATGTTTCTTTATTGATTTTTTGTTTGTTTCATTTTGTTCTATCGTCACAAACAACATCTCCAATATCCAATCAGAAACAACGATGCTACTTATTTACGCCATCTTTATTTTATTTTGACGTCCATTTTTTTTAATGTTGTATATGTACATATGTCGTTTCCTTTATTTTTTGTTCGTTACAGATAGTTTTATTGAACTCTTTAGCGGATACTTATTTTCAAATGCGTCCAATACGTTCTTAATGATAGAGAATAAGTCATCTCCCTCCTCTTGTCTATGTGTGTGTCCCACCCCCTCTCTCTCTCTCTCTCTCTCTCTCTCTCTCTCTCTCTCTCTCTCTCTCTGTC
The DNA here is from genome assembly GCA_963556195.1 of Sepiola atlantica. Taxonomy (NCBI): domain Eukaryota; kingdom Metazoa; phylum Mollusca; class Cephalopoda; order Sepiida; family Sepiolidae; genus Sepiola; species Sepiola atlantica. The sequence continues at coordinate 71,205,181 of OY744546.1, forward strand.
GTCCCTCGCAATTCTCGCGCCATTTTTAATTGCGATGAAAACCCACCGCAGGCGGCCATGATTCATTTTGAATATTTATCTGTTGTTGTTTGTTTTATAAATTTATTTATTCTTTTATTCGTCCTAGTAACGAGCAAAATTCTTTGGAACAGCTTTCATCTCATTAGAACTAATAACACATTTTTCACTTTCAACAAAACAGGCGTTTAAGGTAAAATTGTACTTCACTAAGAGTGACAGTCTAATAAAAAAAAAATGGCCGCCATGAAGAACCGATACAATATGGCGAGCCAAATCAGGAATTCACATAAATTAGTTCTGATTGAAGCTCAAGGCATAATTATTGAAAGTACAAAAAAATACCAACACTCTTTCAGAATTTTGAAACTAAACTTCGAAAGAAAAACATATTCTTGGCCGTTTGGCTTGAAGCAAAGTGTAGTATATGTTCTGATGCTGAACTTAATCTTCTCAGTCCTCGGTTAGTGAAGAAGTCCTCATAGACTGAAGAAACTTTTATTATTGTTCCGATCCAGGGTGTCTCTTTCTGAGGGAGCTGGATTTCCCCACTTTAAAAATCGAGCTTGTGTTTAATTCTGCCCTTGTGGGGAGGCTTGTAAGTAGTAACATATTCGTGAGTAAATAATATTTAATAAACATAGACTCAAGCCGTAGTCCAGTTTCGAAAGACAATGGATGCCCTCTGTAATGCTGCCTGTGCGGATAGTCTAATGTGAAGCAATGGTTGCGCAATCCCAACCATACCTCTCCTGAACCGGCATCGCCTGATTCCAGTACAACTAAACACAATACTGAGATTAGCAGAGAACCTTCCCACATAAAGCACCTGGTATTCCCAAATAGTCACCTATCTAGTATTGACCAAGCTCAAGGTCGCTTAACTTCGATGATCTAACGAGAAACGGTGAGCCAACGTGATTATGCCGTATATAAACATATAAGTAAGGCTAAGAGTTGTTCAGTAAAAGTCAAGAATAGCTAACAGTCGAGCACTCGTAAACAAAAAAATAAAAACAACAAATAATTTATTGCAACATCAGTACAATTGAATTCTCTACCGACCTGCACACTTTTACTGTGTGGAAACTGTTTGTAAGGTTTTGGTTTCAGAATTTGATTTCGATGAATGGTCTCTGATCGACACACGAAAAAAAAATGTTTGCTGAAATGTTCGAGGTGATGACTTAACTTCGGTTAACCTCATGTTGAAAAGATAGTAAAAAATTGCTTACCCTATTACTAAGTCCGAGTGGCAAGCCTTCTCCAAATAAAAACCCTCGTAAAATCAAACTTGATCCCATAAGTTTAGTGATGTTAAACGATAATCTCGACCGCCATTTTGTTTTTCGTGTGCCTTATCGACACACGAACATCGAAATAAAACTCTGAAATAAAACAAAGAAACTTGCAAATAGTTTCCACGCGTTAAAAGTAGACAGGTCGGTATATAATTTTATTCTACTGCTTTTGCTATAAATTATTTGCTGCTTTTAGTTCTTTTAGTTCTTAACTGTTAACTATTCTGTACTGAAACTGAGTTGTTCTGCGAAGATTGTGGATATTCTTTAACAATTTATTCGGCTAAAAAATCAACCGAATATTTCGGGTGTATAAAAAATAAGATACTGATTCATATAAATTACTAAAAATACACTTCCTACGATTTTTTTACTATATTCTATTACTATACAAAAGCTGAGTCAATCAACGTTTGTTTTCCTAAGGCCTTTTTCCTATATACTTTAATAACTCAAAATGCATGCTAATGTTTAATAATAATTGGTACGTTGCTAGTATCTCTCTGATTATTTGGATTCTCAGAGCGGCATTTCAACGTACACGGGATATCGGGCCATGGCGTAAACGAGTATGCATTCAAATGTCACCTCAGGTTGATAGCCAGAAGCGGACGTTACGTCACATGGATCAAAGAGGGAGGGGGTAAGAGGAGTAGGAGTTGTTTTAAAGTTTTTGAGGCGAACACCACGAGTAGAGATGTCTTAACATCAACGACAAATTAGGGGGCCCCCATAAGATTGGGACCGGAACGCACCCCCGCCGCTTGCAGAAGCAAACGCAATGACAAAAACGATAAAGGATCCTTTCTTCGAACTCTTCGTTTCTTTGTGTTGTTGTTGTGCCCAACTTAAATTCCAACGAGAATTAAACTCTGGAGACGATCGTGCAATGACTGCCGCAGTTACACAGGGGTTTGCTGTCGTTAAACGTGAGAGACACGATCTATGCTTTTGAATGCCCACGTATTTTATTTGGTTGTGACTCTTGAGACTCTAGACCTCTCCTGAAGAGGGGGGGGAGTATGTAACATTAAAATATACTTTAGTTCTGGGATTTAGTCATATTTGGAACAAAATATATTTTAATTAAGTCGTAATTTGATATTAACCAAACAAGTCACCCATGTTTCTTCTTTTTTAAAATGTATGATTGAGTCAGAGTTCATCAATTAAAAAAAAAACAACAGTCGAGGATAAAGGTTAATGATATCGATGGATTGTTAGTTGAATGATGGAGAACACTATGGAAGGATTTAAAATGATGAATGGAATGAATAAAATTTGACGGTTTATGAGAACAATTTGTGTGACTTGGATGTGAAAACAGCCATGTTGTCGATTGCAAGGAAGCAGTCCCATGGTAATGTTTTCCACAGATTGGAAGTTCAGTTTGGTTTTAGGTACACTGAAGAAGAAAGGAAACTTCTTTTAAGTAACAAGTTCTTACTGTGAATGTTTTAAACCGTCACTTGACTTGTACTTTATTCATTTTGATCGTGCACTTCGTAGCTTCATGTTCACACCATGTCTAATGTTGTTTTACTTTTAGTGGTGAGTACAACATAAATGGGCTCGAACTCGATTTACAATACTGGCTGATTGCGTCGATAACAATTTCTTCATCTGCTCTTTCACATCGTCGAGGGAATAAAGACAATTCTTGTGGCGTATCCCCATCAACCCAACCGTCATCCTCGCGTTTAAAAGTATGAAATAAAGTTTTCTTGTTAAATTACTTTTCGACTCAATCTCCGACTCTCTCTAAGGGACATTCGTTCAATTTATTTTCCAATTATTTATGTAATTCAGCGATACCATTTCTACTCGTGTGACCAATTCATTTAAATTACGTTTTTGAACTAAAAGAAAAGGGCACATAAGTCAGTCGTGAGACTGCATACCCCCGCCTGACAACGTAAGGATGAGCCAGTCTTATCTGGGCATTACTTCTTCATATTGTATAAAGTATTCCCAAAGTTATGCCATGGAAATGTGGATAACTCAAAAACTATTTATCTATTTATCATTGCGACTGAGATAGGAATTTTTGCTGACGACACCACGCTGTACTCTCGTCATGTGAGCAAAACCGACGCGCACATATCTGAGGCAATGGCTGAATCCCTAGAAAATGACCTCCAGTCTGTAGTGGAATGGGGTAAAAAATGGATGGTAACTTTTAATGCCGTAAAGACAAAGCTACTTTCCTTCAATAACTACAAGAAACCTCTTCAACCACCGATGGTCATGGCAAATAGCATCTTGCCTGAGAGTTCATCATTCAAACTCCTAGGTCTAACTTTCATAGATAACATGAATTGCGATAAATACATTGAAGACATTACCAGGGCTGTTGCAAAGAAGGTGGGCTCCCTCTACCATGCCAGTAAACTTCTCACACCTGGCATTATCCTATATCTCTACAAAGCCACCATCCGCCCATGAATGGAGTATTGTTGCCACATCTGGGCTGGTTCATCGTCCGCTAGTCTCTCCCTCTTAGACAAGGTCCAAAAAAGAGTCGCCAACTTGCTAGGTCCTTTAATATCTACCAAGATCCAACCCCTGTCCTATCGCCGCAATGTTGCTTCCTTGTGCCTGTTTTACAAGTACTTCAATGAATTGTCCTCTGACGAGCTTGCTGCTCTAGTATCTCCACGACGTAAATTCACTTGACCAACCCGACAGTCTGCCAAGTCCCATCCATACACTGTGGAGGTCCCCAGATGCTGAAGAGCATTCTACCCCAAAGCTTCTTTCTTCGTGCTGCTGGACTCTGGAACTCCCTCCTTGCCCCCTGCTTTCATGACGTTACTGATATGCAGAAATTTAAAACTTATGTAAACAGACATCTAGCTCCTAAATTAGGTTGACCCCCCAAAACCTTCACCCTTTTTTTTCTTTTTCTCAGTAGCCCCTTACGTCTACAGTGGCGGCCTGCCTTGTTTGGGGTGAACTATGTAAAAAAAAATCTGAGTAGGCTTACATTTTGCAAAGCATTGTTTATATAGAAATAAAAATTATTAAAAATAATAATAAGCAATTAGAACGCCATACAATGCATTTTAATTTTATTCACTTTTTTTCCAATTTAATTTTCGAAGATATAATTCTTCATCAGAATTACTGAATTTCAAATAAAGATATATAAAAATACCTTTCATTTTTTTTCCTTTTAATAATTAATATTTCCATATAAACAAT
>OY744546.1:71219703-71227203 GCA_963556195.1 Sepiola atlantica
TTTTTGGCATCGGAAAATAGGCACCAATTTTTCCGATTCTGATACTCCAAAAGCTTCCGATATTTCCGATTTCCGATTCCGCTTATCGTCCCAACACACACACACACACACACACACACACACACACAAACACACACATATATATATATATGTGTGTGTGTGTTTGTGTGTGTGTGTGTGCGCGTATGTTTGTGTATGTGTTCTTTTCAAATGTTCCCTTCTTGTATTGTTTCCGTTTTAAGGTAAGATATCACCTATGAATAAGAAAACAACGTTTATTTTGAATTATCGAAACATTATTGAAGTAGCACTAGAAACTGATAAAGATCTCATCCTGGCCGGAGGCGTTTGCTTCTTCGAAATGGATAGTGTATTGTAGTCTTGGGAGTAATCCTCACGCGTACACACACGTGCACACACACACACACACACGCCCAAGCACACGCACACACATTCAGGAACACATACACACAATCTCAGGCACACACACTCAGGCGCACAGACACATACAAACTCACACTCAGGCATACACACACACACACTCAGGCAGACACACTCAGCCACACGCACACACTCACTCAGACACACACGCACATACAGGATATTAAAGCTTATAACTGAAATGCTATTTATTTAAACTTTATTTCGTAAAGTGATCTATGTAATGAATTATGCATTAATACTAAACCCGACAAGCAGCAAAATTCCACCCCTTCACTGTAGAGCACCTCAGATGCCGGAAAACTTTCTATTCTAATGGCTTGCTTTAGGATTTTCTTCCCTGCATATGCAGAAATTTGAATGTAGCGTAAACAAACATCTTGTTGCTTAACTCCCCACTTAGGATGCTGCCTATAAATCGGGCCCCTAATCACAGTAACCCCTTACGTGGCAATTGGCTTTGTTTGCTGTGAATAAAAATAAACAAACATAATTTAAAAAATGTTTAATGTTCAAAATTTATTTTGAATTATTATTGTTTTCTTCTTATTAAGGAAAAATATTGAGTTTTGATTATCATATTTTCTCTATCACTGTTTAAGTGAAATATATCGGCTCTACTACAGAAAAGTCAGGCATGAGGTCAATTTATAGCGGAGAATCTTATCTAGCAACAACCAAATAGGGTGCACCGTGGATGGATGCAAAATTTGCCGTGATCGGTCCCACCATCGTTCACGATAGTAACCACTGTTGTTACTAATCACAAGTCAGCCATTTTAATACATCTTTATATTAATAAAATTACAAGACAAAACCTCACGTGCTTATGTGTTTCACGCCTATACCTTACCTTTCAGTTATTTTTTTTACTCGCATCTCAGGCGACCAGTACTAGATCCACGCTCCCCCGCTCTCAGAGAGAGGGGGTCATGCCTGGGAAGATATGGCGTCTTGAGACCGAACAGAACATACTCTACTCTTATATAGACCGGATGGGGGTGTCAGTACTGTTTTAATAGACATTTCATTTATTTTACAATGCATTTTCATTCTAATGATATTCATGAAAAATTCCAGTATACTGAAATCATATGCCCTTAATAGGGTTAAGATGAAAATTCATATACACTAAATGTACAAAAGCAAAGAAATTCCCAAATGTTTACACTTTTATTGTCATTAATTAAGGGTATGACTACATATCAACCAAACCATTCATTATCACATCATTACAGTATAAATCTCTATGCACGAGTGGATGAAGTGTGTGAGGTGCGCTGAAGAAAAATTCCTACCAGTAAAATACATAGCCCTGTTGTGCTCGCATACCCTTAATGACAATAAAAGTGTAAAAATTTGGGAATTTCCTTGGTTTTGTACATTTAGTGTATATGAATTTTCATCTTAACCCTATTAAGGACATATAATTTCAGTATACTGGCATTTATCATGGAATATCACTACTTTTGTAAAGGCTATGCCTCAATACAATGGTAATTTTAAAGATTTTTGGGAATTTTCTGGAAAACTAAGGTATATGGTAAACTGAAATTAAAATGCCATCAACTAGACCCTAGAACCTCTATCTCTGCCAAAAATCAGCTGAATCCATCAAATAATTGATGAGATACAGGGTTTCACATACGTACGTACGTACGTACACACAGATAACACAAAATCATGCCTGACCTTTCTGGATCTCTGGGTTGCCTTGACTAATGATGCTGAAATTCTACACACTTATAGAACCTATCAAAAACAATTTTGTGCAAAGTTTTAACTAATTTGATTTATTGGTTTTTGAGTTATGATTGATCAAAGAAATGAGATTTCTAGCATAAGCCGTTTTTGAAGTCTATTAAGAGATAGAGCGCTCTCGCGCCTCCCTTGATTCGTTTAAAATAAATAATAAAGGGTTAGAATTTGTTATAAATTATATATATATATATATATATATATATATATATATATATATATATATATATAATTTTATGTACATATAAAAGGTGTTTCTTGCTACATATAAAAGGTGTTTCTTGCTATCAGTCGTCATCAGCATAGCTACTCTGGGCAAGGATTGAACCTACGATATTACTGTTTGCAATCTGGCATTTTGCCACTAGACCACAAACACCTTGGCGAAAAATGTGCGATTTTTTTATCGCCATAATGTTACATAGTTTTTGCTGTTGTTTTTACTAGCGATAGAAGCATAGCTTTTTACTTAGTATCTTTCTACTTCTTAAGCGGTTAAAAACGCCAGACTGAAAACAGTAATATCGTAGGTTCAATCCTTGCCCAGGTTAGCCATGCTGATGACGACTTATAGCCAGAAACACGTGTCCATGGATTCCTGTTATATGTACGTAAAAATTAATTCATAAATATATATATAAAAATAAGAAAATAATTACACGTCCTTTTAAAAAGGGCGACTTAATGCAATATACTTTACCGCTTAGGAAGTGGAGAAATACTAAGAAAAAACCTATGCTTCTAGCGCCAGTAAAACAAATAATAAACAACTACATAAATCCTCGGAGTCTGAGTCGAAGTCGAAGTCCGTACTTTATACCTTCCGATTTCGCAACCTTGATGATAAATTAGCGAAATCGGAAGGCATGAGGTAATGTGGTAAAAGAGCAATCGCTCATGGATTCTTCTTGAGGTACGGATTCAACTTTGACCCAGACTCCTAGAATTCCAAAATATTAACTCGGGCTCAGACTCCTTATTTTATTCAAACTCGTAGAATTCTTACAACTCTGACTCCTTCCAAAACCTCCACATTCGACCTCGAAACTGTTTATAATAACTATTTGAATTTATTTACCCCCCCCCCCCTAAATCTTACAAACAGCCAACTATTAATATCTAAGTATTTTAGATAAATAAAAATACAAATATATACACCCCGACGATATTAATGTAAAAAAGAAAAGCAAATGGAACAAAACGAATATAACGATTGGATTCCTGGTAATGTTTTACTCGGAAAAAGTTGTGTTTGATCTTGGCATAGGTCTTTCTTTTTGAAATTGCATCCCCGGGCAAAGAGTCAGACAGAGATAGACACGCTAAATATAGCATAGATTCTGTGCTGTGCGTTACACTAAAAACAGTTTAAATTCCCTTTAACAATGATTTCGTTACGCGTCCCTTTAAATCGTGGCGAAAAAAAAGACCCTTAAACAAGGCTCTATCTTTCAGCCAACCTGTGACGAGTTGTGTCACGAACGAATTATGATAAAGGCCGACATCGAGCACGCAACACACTTTCAGTGATAATTGGGCATCGGCTGCATTATAAAACACATTGAAAGTTTACAACGGAAAAGAAGAAAACAAATAACCTACGTCTATTTTACGAGTGTGCATCCTCCTTCAACAATGACGGGAAAGAAATTATGCTTCGCCAGCGTTCGCACTAATATTCATATAAAATTACATTCCAATAGTTGAAGTTTAAAAAAAAAAAGAAATAAGAAAGCAAACGTTTCAGACTGGAGAGTTTTAAAAAGAAAAGAAAAGAAAGAAAAATTGTATGAATCGTATAGAAAGAAGAAAGGAAAACAGAAAGAAAACGTCTGATTTGGCTGATTTATTTTTAAATGGCGAGGAGTTGTCGATGTGCCATTTGCTTTCTTCCTTCCCCTACAAAAATTTAATTGTTTCGTCCAACATGTTCTTTTTATTTGCATGACAGGAGCGATATATATATATATATATATATATATATATATATATATATATATATATATATATATATGTATATATATATATATGTATATATATATATATGTATATATATATGTATATATGTATATGTATATATATATATATATATATATATATATATATATATATATATATATATATATATATATATATATAATCCAGGTAAAACATCCACAGGATAGTAATCCAAAGAATTTCAACCGGGTTTATAAAAAGTGCTCAATATTAAATAGAGCTTTTATATATGATTATTTTTATTTACACAGACATGTATAAAATCTGCGACACTGGCATGTCGATGTTATCGATCAACAGCTATTATAAACTGAGATCTCAACACGATAAGTTAGAATCCGATCTTAACCTTAGATCATATTTGGAAAGAGGAATGGCCCACAATACAACGTTAGGTGCCATACTCTACCAATTAACACCCTAAAACCGAATAAATTGACAAGAAAGACCGTGAAGGGAGAAAACTCCGTGGTCTTTAACGACGTTTGCATAAAAAATGACTTGCGGCCGAACTATATATATATAATAAAAAAAAGAAAAATAAATCGAAACCGATTTTTTTTTCTTTTTAAAAAAAATTGATATCGCATCTTTAATGCTTCAAAAGGTATTTATTTTACCTATTCCTTATTAAATTTAACAATAGATGCTTCTTTAAAAAAATATGAACCTTAAAACACTTTATACCGATCACGTGCGCATTCACGATCTCATATTTGAAAGGTGGGAAACAACAACACACCCCTTTGGCCCGGCTGCAACTACAGAAGCCGGGAGGGAAAAAAACCTACATATCCGATGACATCAGGATATATGACATACCGATGAGGCCAAGTTTTGGCGAAATATCTGTATCACTAACAAAACAAATGGAAGTTTATAATAAAAAAAGAAGAAAAAAAAATCGGTTTCGATTTATTTTTTTTTTTTTTTAATTGATATCGCATCTTTAATGCTTCAAAAGGTATTTATTTTACCTATTCCTTATAAAATTTAACAATAGATGCTTCTTAAAAAAATATGAACCTTAAAACACTTTATATATATATATATATATATATATATATATATATATATCACAATACTAACGAAGTAAATTTTGCAACGACAATTATTTTTTAGTGAAGTATTTTACAGATAAACAATAAGCATCACTTGCTAAAACAGAAGAATCAAACTAGATCAACATAACTGGAACAGGCTGCCTGATCTATGTTGCTAACTCTGAAGTGTCGATTCAAGATAGCAAACCTCTGAGGGTCGCACGTGAGTTCAAAGTTTTTCTTCTGAACGTTTGTCTTTCAACGTTGTAATCTTTTCAAATTGAAAACTTTTCCTGTACTTTTTCTAGCGAACTTGACGTGAACAGATCCAATATTGACATAATAATGTTTGGTTCACTTTAATTCATGAAATAATTTATACTGAAAGATGTGTGTTTTGAAAAATGCTTTGTAAGAAAAATCAAAAACATAATGGTTTTGCTTATATATATATATATATATATATATATATATATATATATATATATATATATATATATATATATATATATATGAAGCAATCCAACAAAAGATATAGGCGTCAACTAATATCTTATAATTAGTGAAACATCCGGATAAACACTGAAGCTCAATATACTGGATAGAGCATTAATATTATAATATAAAATGAAGTAATACAATAAGGTGTCAATCAAATTTTATTAGAATTCAAAGTTCAAGCAAAGTATCCTTAAGTCCTTAGCTCATGAGTTTTCAAAGATAATTCTTCTCTTCAGAGGACCATTACCGCAGTTATACTACTACAGGTAATAAAATTAAACTTTGAAAATATATAAAATTATATACACAAATACATAAAAATACATAACATCAAACATATCAAAACTCATGAGCTAAGGACTTAAGGATACTTTGCTTGAACTTTGAATTCTAATAAAATTTGATTGACACCTTATTTTATTACTTCATTTTATATTATAATATATATATATATATATATATATATATATATATATATATATATATATATATATATATATATATATGCTGTGAAGTTGTTCCACAGTAAATAATAAATAAAGGAAGTCAAGTCGAAGGTTGGTTTAACAAGTGTATTAACAAAGTAAGAAAGTGACTAGCTCTTGGCTAGACAGTTACAAGGTGGTGCTTTGTCTTCTGGTGACTCGCACTATTTATAGTGACAACCGGTGTAGTTTCTCCTGTGTAAGAACGGCCGGTGTAACAATATATATATATATATATATATATATATATATATATATATATATATATATATATATATATATATATATATATATATATATATAGTAAGTTATGAAACTATTTTTATGGCAATTTAGTTACACAGAGGCGTGTGTGTTTCATCTCCGTAAATCGTAAGGCTAAAATGAATTTTAGCCTGACGATTTCCAACGGAGATGAAACGCGAAAGCCTCTGTGTAGCTTAATTGTCATAAATATATTTTTTATAACTTACTACCTAACTCTACAAACGTATTGAGCACTGTTGGAGAAAATACTTAAAATCAATACATAATATATTATATCTTCTCATAATATTATATGTCGATGCATTATATATATATATATATATATATATATATATGTGTGTGTGTGTGTGTGTGTGTTGTATGGTTGTTGGTTTCTAGATGTTAATCCAATGAAACTCCAGTGTTTATAAGATAGTCCTCAATAACAAGTAGAGCTGTATAATAGTATATTTTTTTATTCATGTAAACCTTATCGGCTACATGTGTGCATACATGTTTCAGCTGTAACTTTAATCAAAGTCCAACTTTTTCGGGACATATTAAACAAAACCATGGACCAATCATAATACAACCTGATATTGAGGACGCCACAGTTTCAGTGATAATTTGCCATCGACTGTATTATAAAACACCTTAAAGTTTATAATGGAAAAAGAAAAACACAAATAACCTTAGTTTATATGGCCCGAAGAAACTGGACTTTGAATTAAACCGCAGCTGAAACATGTATGCAAATATGTAGCCAATGATGTTTGTATAAATAAAAAATTAATACTATATATATATATATATATATATATATCGAAACTGAAAATTGGCGCTTCTTACCCTTACGCTATTATCCGACACTTGCTGAAAGTAAGCGAAATAAACTCAATGTAAACATTGTCAAATTCCTGAGAGCTCGGATTTTTTTACCCAATGAGCAATGCCTTAAAAGCTAGTGGCAGTTGGCGATTTCCTCACGAGAGCTCTACCCAAGAAGGAGGAGCATATAGGCATATGCA
>OY744546.1:71232203-71244703 GCA_963556195.1 Sepiola atlantica
AGGGGACATAAAAGTGGTGCAAAACTGTTTTATTTATTTTTAGTCCTGTGACGGGTATTGTTCTAGTACAAATATAAAAGACATTCGTAAGTTTGAAAATTAGAATAAGGATTCTAGACATAAGGTTTATTGGCATTGAATCTTGATTTTAATCTTCGTAAGGGGCATAAAAGTGGTGCAAAACGGTTTTATTTATTTGTAGTCATGTGACGGGTATTCTTTTAGTACAAATATAAAAGACATTCGTAAGTTTGTAAGCAATTTATTGTTTTTGAGATTCATCGTTAAATTTCAGATTGTTTTTTCTATTTGTGAGAACTCAACTAAATTTGACAAAAAATAAAAAATAAAAACTGTGTAACGACGGTTTTACAACTATTAAACGTAGGCAAACTAGTTTTTCCCGCAAATAATGTAGACCAACGCCCCCCCCCACACACACACACCATTTTTTTTTCGCTTTTTCTTTTTTTCGTTTTCGAAATTGATTTATGATAAGCTTATTTACGAATGTTTTTTTTTGTTCTTTAGTAGGTGATCGTGGATTTTTGCAGACAACGAAAAACGTAGCGATATCAAATTAGAAACATCCGAGTTTTTTTTTGTTTTTTTTTAGATATTTTTAAAATGGCGGGTTTTACTCATGAGGATTTTTTAAAACTTGTTTTTTATCTTCCATTTTTCCATTTTATTTTTAGTTTCATTAGATTTGTACTTTTTACATATATATTTTTTTAAATTTTTATTTTTACTTTTTTATGTCTTTATTATTTTTATCTTTTTCATTTAAAAAAAAACTTTTTACAACCCTTATTTTCACTTTTCTCACTTATGATTACACTGTGTATAATGCTAAAATAAGATTATGCATGTAAAAAACATTTTTTTCTGCATAAAGCTTTATTGGGGGAAAATGCATAAACCAATAAAAGAAATACATTTATTTTATTGATTTTCGTTGTCAGATGCTGCCAGTACTCTATCGAATATATTGAGCACCTTCCCGTCTGAATGCGTTTCTTAGTCGATGGCAACGTAGGAGATTCCTTTCAATTGTTCTTAACATATAGAAACACACACACGTATCCCTATCTTTATAAAGTGAGGTATGCTTATATATTTGTGTGTACAGGATTACCTTCTAAACTACTTAACCGATCATTGTGAATTTTGGAACACAGCTGTTAGGCGTAAGGGGCCCCTTTAAATAGAAATCTCCCCAGACAAGGCATGTAGCCACTTGATGTAAAGAGCTACTTCAAGGTCAAAAACTTCTTCTTCTTTCGTGTGAATCAGATGATTGTGGTGTTTGCATTAGTTTCCGCGATGTTTTCTAGTTAGAAATCTTTCTGGAAAGATATCGGGTACTTACGGGAAGGACCACAACAAGGTTGCCAACATCCTTAAGTGTAAGTGATACTGTGGAACTGACTGGACTCGAACTTGGAACACCAAGGTCTTCAGTCCGTGTTGATATCCACTTAACCACCGTCACCTCCCGGTCAAAACCTAACCAACGATAAGATGAGTAGATTTCGACCGAGAAAGCAGCAATTCTTCCCCCTTTGTCAGAAACATTGAATGTGAGTACTCAAGGGCAAAATAAGAGAAGCGAGAGGTACAAATCTGCCGAAAGTAAACTTAATGTGCTTAATGTTTAGTTTAATTTAGTTTCATACAAAAAGGGGTAAAACAAGTCCTTCGTGAAAATTTAGATGCCTTCAGTTTTTTTTTGCAATACGTAGTAGACATCAAATTATATATATTTCCAAAATTTCAGTTTCTTTGAAATATTGTAAGTTTTTCTTTTTTTCCAGTGGCATAATATGGGTACAGCCTCCTTGCAATTTGTGTATGCGAGGTCTACTGTCTTGATTCGGCTTTGTTTCTATTGTGAGAAGTTTATTTTCGATGTTATATGTGTGTTTATTTTACTCGTATCTTTTGGCTTTTCGGTTCAGACAGTGCGAGATCTATTACGTTCGAGCCTTTTTTTTACCTTGTCCAAGGAGGAAAGGCTAGTGGTTGATGTTCCAGCCCAGAATACTTCATGCATGGTGGCTTTATAGAGATATAAGATACTTGCTGATGTGAGAAGTTTCCTAGCCTGGTAGATGGAGCCTAACTTCTTTGCGGCAGACTAGGCAGCATCTTCTATTGTACTTAGTGCATTTCATGTTATCTGAAAATGTCAAGCTGAGGAAGTAAAATATCAATTCTAAAAATAACGAATAACGACTCCATAAATATAATTACGCTTCTGAATATACAATCAAATATAATTCAATTTTCACACATAAATAGAAACATATTTTGCACATTTTGTGAAATCGAAACTGAAATACGATAAATACATTCATAATTTTTTGTATAAAGTTCGTTTGTATCACACAATAAGTGTTAATAATCGATATTAATATCAATTTAGGGTGTAATAACAATCACAATGACGGTATTGATAATCATTTCAAATCGTAATTGGTTTTATATAAAAATCGATATACAAAGGTTATCTTAGAGAAATGGAATGAATGGCTGGGAATCAATAATTATAATTAAAATGGAAATTGCAATAACTCTAGCTTTGAAACCATTTTGCATAGTACAAGCAGGGCTACCCGGCGTTGTCCGGGGAAATAAAAACAAAATAGAAGAGATTAAAAAGTGTGTGTAGCATCTTTGTAGTAAAACTTCTATCTCTCTCTTCCTCTTTCAATCCGTCTCTCTGTCTTTCTCTCTTTCTCTTTCCCCCGTTTTTCTGCATCCCTCTCATCCATCTCTGATTCACCTCAGCCTAGTCCATTCTTCTCTCTTGTTTTCATGTATTGAAAATTATAATACTCTAGGTCATTCACCGCTTCTTTATATAAGAGAAACCATTAGAAATGGCGAAAAAAACGACCCCCGGACAAATCCTGGCTCAGTTACCCCCCCTTCCTTAAGAATGGATAAATGCTTTTTTTGAATTTTAGATATTATTAACCAAGGAAACGTCGATCAAGAATATACCAACTTATTTATTCAATTCTAATTTGAATAGAATTAGAATTGAATAAATAAAGGAAAAAAAGTTAATAAATCAAATCAAATAAAAAATAACAAAATTATAATAATTAGTATATAAATAAACAAATATTAATAAGATGATAACTTTAGCTGAATAATTATATAATTAAATTATGATAGGAATAATTAACATTTTCTGCGTACCTACTCTTTTTCTCTGCGGTATTCTGTCAACAACAGTTGATTCCATCAGTGCATCTCTTTCGTTCGTTTTATTTTTGGTCTTTTGATAATGAAAGTTTTTCTTTCGAAAATTTTAGATTACCTTATTCCGGAACTTTATTTGCCTGACAGTAACCACGTTTTTATTTACTGTTCCGGTATTTAATCTGTTTTACGTGAAATATTAATAAATTGATTTGAGATTCCATTCTTGTTTACTCTTCTCGTTTGTTTTTGTTCACCTTCCGGTACCTATATCACATTGCTCCAGCCTCGGATTACAAACCTACACTTATATTTACCAGCAATGCTTCAGGTAAACTACAATCTCATATATATATATATATATATATATATATGAGAAAACTATCTGAGTGGAGACTTTTGCCTTGTTCAACGAATATTCTTATACATTAAAGGGAAGTAATCACGTCATTAGTTATTTTCCTTGAATCTCATAAAAATGTTGGTGATTTTAATTTTGTAATCAAATTATTTTGTCAAGCACAATTTCTATTTTTTTAGTTTTATTACTTGACGTTAATCGATTTATAATAACGATCAAATAATAATATGTAATCTTTATGACACCTCACATTTAATGTTTATTAATATAACATGTTTTTAGATATTTATTTTTGATGGGGATAAAGGGAAATAACTTATGACGTGATTACCTCCCGTTAATGTATAAGAATATTCGGCGAACAAGGGAAAAGTCTCCACACGGAAAGTTTTCTCTTCCGGAATAAGTATTTTCCGAAAAAAACTGATGCGAATTCAAATGTATTCGAGCCAATAACATAGTGGAAGAAAGGAACGAAAAATAGGCTCGTCCGAATCAAATATAGATATGTCAGACAGATTGCTATTTAGGTCTGACTTTGAGTTGGTTAATCAATCGTGTGTACCTTACCGTGTTTATATAATCGTATTAAATAAATAAAAAAGTAGTTTTATGTATTTATGATAAATGTTATTTATGAAAACATATTTGCAAACCTGTTTCAGCTAAGCTTTATTTTTGTTAAGATTCTTCAGGTCAAGTAAGCTGTATGAAAATAAAATGGAAAATGATAAATTATATGAAAACACAAAGGGGCAGATGACCACGTGACTTGGTTTATTTTAAAAACACAACTATTTTAGATGTAATTGTTTACTGTTAGCTTTGTTTAATTCTTTATTTATTTATTTATTATAGATATTTTCTTGCCCTTTTGTTTCCCGTTTCGCTGCTCTCTATATTATTCATATTGGCGCTGTTTTTAGCAGGTGTCGTCTAAAGTGTCACCAGAAAAGAGAGAAGAATTTCCGGCCAGAAGTCGACTTCCGTTTTGGGGTTATTTTTGACTCTTAAATGTCGCTCAAAGCTTTCCATTCCAACGATGGTATTCGTTATGTATTCCGTATTTTTCGAGTACTTCCAGACAATCTAAAATAGATGCTAGTAGACCTTCTCCTTCTTTCCTTTTTACATGGTCGGTCAATATCATCTTTCGGGTGCAATGCGTTTTTCATGGTTATTCGTGTTTGGTTCCTTGGTCCAGGTTCCAGAATTCGGCAATTGTGTAGAATTTCCAACAAAGAAAAAAGGGAGAATAAACAATTAGTCAACAAATAAACTGTTACCAAAAGCTATATAAAAGTTATTTTCTACTTATCTACTTTTTTATTTGGTTTTAAAGTATGTTAAAGTGCTTTTATTTAATTTATGCTTTCTGAGTCTTGTAAACCCGCCGAATTCTCCATGGCGCCGAATTTGACACTATGCAAAACCTCGATGTCGTACATTTAACAACTCAAAACTTAAATGTTTGACTAAATAGTGACAGTTAAAAGCTGTATTTTTGTTTAATTTTTGTTTTTTGACTTGTTAAATCTACGACACAGAAGTTTAATTTAGTTTTTGAATTATTAAATGAACTCGATTTTTTACGAAGTGCTATACTTTACGCTAAGTGGCAACTATTAATTCCCTTGCTAGATACCTCAACCCAGAAGTTGGGAGAAAATATACAGAACATGGCGGTTTTGATGTCCCATGCAGATAGATGTATTGCTGATAAACATTCTAGATAGATCTGAAATTATATGGATTATTTTTAGTTATTTTGTTGATTTTTAATAAACTCTCATCGACAATTCCTCTTAAACGAATAAAAATGGAAGTAATCAAGCAATTTTTTTCCTTATTCTCACTTTGTCTTCTCCCTCCCTCCCTCGCTCCCTCTTTATATATATATATATATATATATATATATATATATATATATATATATATATATATATATATATATATATATATATATATATCCCATCCCTCTCGTTCTTTCTCACTCTGGCTCGGTTGCTATTTCGTTCTTTTTGCCGTTCTTTTCTTTTTCTCTTTCTCAGTCCCTCCCCCCTCTCTCTTTCTCTCTCTTCGCCCTCCTTATCCCTCTTACTTTCTATGACTTTCTCTTCTTCCTCTTCTCATTGTCGCTCTATTGTTTTACTATACCTTTACTTTGTCTCTCTCTCATTCCCTCTCTCTCTCTCTCTCTCTCTCTCTCTCTATATATATATATATATATATATATATATATATATATATATAAAATCCTTAATGTGTGTATTATTTTCGTTTCTTGTTGAGAGTGAGGGAGAGAGTGACAGAGAGAGAGAGAAAGAGAGAGAGAGAGAGACAGAGAGAGAGAGAGAGAGAAGAGGGGGATGTATTGTAAAGTAAAAGTCATTTGGAATAGCTCATTTTCTTAATCAGTCAATATTATTCAATCAAAAATTTAAAATAACGTAAAAGCGTGAAAACTCCCCCATGTTCATCTCATATTGCCTCTCTCTCATTCTTTCTCTCTCTCTCACTCTCTCTCTCTCTCTCTCTCTCTCTCTCTATATATATATATATATATATATATATATATATATATATATTGAATGTGTGTATTATTTTTCTTTCTAGTTGAGAGAGAGGGGGCAAGTGTCAAATAGAGAGAGATAGAGATAGATAGATAGAGAGAGAGTGAGTGACAGAGAGAGAGAGAGAGAGAGAGAGAGAGAGAGAAAGAGAGAAGGAGAGAGAGGGAGGTAGTGTAAAGTAAAAGTCATTTGGAATAGCTAATTTTCTTAATCAGTCAATATTATTCAATCAAACTAAATATTTTAAATTAACGTAAAAACGTGAAAACTCCCCCATCTCATATTGTTACTGAACATTTTAACGCTTCGTTTCATTTTTAATGATTTGATTTTATATTCATGTTTCCTTTTGCCGTGTTCATTTATTTTATGAGTTTATTTTCATCATTTCGTTCTCCAGGCAAAAAACAAGTAAAGTTGGTTTTAAACGAGAGTTTCGTATTCAGTGTTTACGTAATCTCCTAGCTTGAAAATTTTTATTAGCAATTTGCCGGACCTTCCTAATTAATCTAATGGTAATTATTCAAATGTGTTTAACAACCATATTTTAGCTAATCAAGAACTCCTTTAAATAAAAGTTGATTGCCTTATCGACATGCAAGTCCGCCATTTGCATTTCATGTAAGAATGTTTACTATCACGCATGCGCAGTCGAAGCACTCTGCAGTCAGGTTGATACAATTACTGAAATCTTTTGTTTTGTTTTTAGTATTCAAGGAATTTGTTTATTATAAAAGACCGATGGTAATGCTATAATCTAGGATGTGCACATCATCTGAAGATAAGAAGTTAAGGTTTGTCACGCAAACGCTCATACACCCATCTGTTTATCTCCCTCCCTCTCTCTCTCTCTCTTTCTTTCTTTTTTTTCTCTCTCTCTCTCTATATATAGAAAGTTATGAAAATATATTCATGGCAATGAAGCTACACAGAGGCTTCCGCGTTTTATCCTCGTAGGGAATCGTCAGACTAAAATGCATGGAGTTTGTTTTGCCGCGTGTTTTTATATATACACGTGGTGTTTAGTCTAGTTAGTTAACCAATCAGATCTGTTGTTGTTCTCTTAGCCAATTGTTGGGATTCTCACAAACAAAGGTTCAGTTGATTTTACATCCTAGTTCCTATTCTATTGTTCTGTTTTCTATAGGGTGGCCCATCCTTGTTTCTTTGTTGGGTCGGAATAATGGGTGACACGTGCTTGCATTCTTATTTTAAGTTTTAGTTGAGTGTAGGTTTTTATTTATTTGTTCATTTATTTAGGTATTTATTTATTATGTATTGTTAACCTAAGGTTAATTTCATTCTGTATAAGCAGTTGTTTGCTATTTCACTTCCACAGTTAAATATAGCTTAGTGCTGTTACTAGAAGCAACATTATTTGGAGAAGGTGCACCATTCCTCGTATAAGCCAGTGTATAGCCGTGTAGAAGGTGATCGTACGTTTGCTTCGAACATTGTGTTATTTTGAATATTTGGTTAGGGTTTCCTTGTAGGATAAAGTATCATCATGTCAGGTTGTCCTGACAAACCCTTGTACACCTTAGACATTCGAAGACATTGTCTTGTAAGCATTCATATTCTCTCAGTGTAGGCATTCAAATTATTTTATATAGACATTCGAATTCTCTCCTGTAAGCATTCAAATTCTCGACATTTTTGTTTCATTTTACTTCAATCGAAGTTCTCAGAAAGCAAGAGACCTCTTCCTGGAGCTAACATTTGATCTCTATATTAGATTGATAGATATTCGAATATTCCATCAAAGTTCTCCTTTACCTGGTCTGGTGGAGTATCCAGCTAAGTGCTGTTACTTGAGGTAACATCACTGGGAGAAGGTGCATCATTCTCGGTATAAGCGTGTAGTCAAACCAAAGAGATCTTATTTGGGCTTCGAATACTATGTTATTTTGAATATTTGGCCAGGAAAATATCCTCTTGTCAGGTTTTCCTGACAACCCTTTTGTAGAGAGACGGAAGACATTCGAGAATAGATAATTTAAACTTTCCATATGTGTGTGTGTTTGTGTGTGTTGATAGATAGATAGATAGATAAATAGATAGATAGATAGATAGATATGAACAGAGATAGACAGTTATAATAAATAGATAGGTACAAGGGGGGTTCAATAAGTAATGTCCCTGACCCATTTCCCATAGCAGTAGATTAATGAAACTTGGCACAGTTATTAGTCTTTCTCTGCATAGGAACCACCCAGAGTTATGCACTTCTTCCATTGTTTGATGCAGCTCTGGACACCGTTTTTGTAGAATACCCCAGGTTTGTCCTCCAACCACGTCGTAAGTTTAGAAATCAAGTCTGCGCCATCTGGGAAACGCTTTCTTTTCAAAAACAACTTAATGGCTGGGAAGATATGAAATTCAGAGAGTGCAAGGTCAGTGGAGCATTTCATAGCCACTCGTCCGTGCTTCTGATCTGACGACATGCGAGTTGTGGACCGGAGCGTTGTCCTGCAGGAGGAGGATACCGTTGCTGATTTTGCCCCGCCTCTTGATTTTGATAGCTTCTCTTAATTTCATCAAAAGTAAAGCGTAATAGGCTCCTGTAATTGTGGCACCCTTTACCAGGAAATCTGTCATCAATACTCCGTCCTGGTCCCAGAAGACTGTGCGCATGATCTTGCCAGCGGAGGGCTGCACCCTTGTTTTCTTTGGAGGTGATGAGTCCAAGTGCTTCCACTGCATTGACTGGGCTTTGGTCTCTGGATCATAGTGATAGACCCAAGTGTCATTCTGTGTAATCAGTTTTTTGAAAAACTTTGACTCATCTTCTTGGCACATCTCCAAATTCATTCTCGAGAACTCGGCGCGTTATTTTTTCTGGAAAGGTGTGAGCAACTTGGGAATCCATCTGGCAGACACCTTATGCATATGCAAATGGTCATGAATGATATTTTCCACAGATCCTGTACTAATCTTGACTTCTTCGGCTATTTGGCGAATAGTAATGCGTCGATTTTCCAAAATGGCAGCCTAAACTTGCAGAAGAGGGGCGACCAGGTCTGGGAGCTGTTTACACAGACTTCCGGCCATGTTTGAATTCACGATTCCAGCGTTTTACAATGTCATATGATGGGGCATCATAACCATAAGTTTATTTCTAGTTCATCAAAAGTCTTCTTTGGTGTGCGTCCTTTCAAATACAAAAACCGGATCACTGCGCGACACTCAACTGGCTCCATTTCACATCTTACTCAGTTCAACACCTGTAAATCAGAAACCACAATTAGTTCAGAGCTGTTTTCTGCAACATAACCCATACAGATATAAATCATTACACATGCAAAATTTAATCTAGATCAGACAACTGGAAGTATGTCAGGGGCATTACTTATTGAACCACCTCGTACATAGATATAAACAGAATAATATAAAGAGATATGTAGGTAGGTAGGTAGGTAGATAGATAGATAGATAGATAGATAGATATGAATAGAGATAAACAGTTACACATGAATAGATGGGTATATAGGTATAAACAGAATAAAATAAAGGGATAGATAGATAGATTGATAGACGGATAGATAGCTAGATAGATTGATAAACGGATAGATAGATAGATAGATAGATAGATAGATAGATAGATAGACAGTAATGGACATAGATAAATAGATAGATAGAAATGAACAGATAGATAGGTAGGTAGATTGATAAACGGATATATAGCTAGATAGATTGATAAACGGATAGATAGCTAGATAGATTGATAAACGGATAGATAGATAGATAGATAGATAGATAGATAGATAGATAGATAGATAGATAGATAGATAAATTGATAACGGATAGATAGATAGATAGATAGATAGATAGATAGATAGATAGATAGATAGATAGATAGATAGATAGATAGATAGATAGATAGATAGATATGAGCAGACTGGGGAATATAAATACATAGATGTGAACAGACTGAGATAGATAAATTTGAACGGACTTGCGCTCGATAGATAAACGTCATACTGAGTCGTTCAGCCACTTCCGAATTGCGATCGCGTGTCATCTCGTAATCAGAAACAGACATACGGTGTCTCTTTCCATACGTCGGTCCTTTATATTCGGTGTTACTGTTAGATACATTCAGCCGGGTTTGATGGTCAACGGACGCTCGCAGATTGACCAATGGAGGACAGAGTTCGGGGGCGTCTTCCCGTGGTCATTGCATTGCTCACGACCCTCGTGCCAATTCCTAAATGTTACAGACAAAACGTCGACAGAAGCTCAGTGAGAGAACATCGAAATCTTTTAGCTTCAAAAAAAAAAGAACAGGGGCAGATAAGTCTGTTTCCCTTTCTCCAGCCCGCATCATCTATCCAACTACCTTTGACCTGCTTTTATCTGACTTAGCCAAACACCATTATTACGTGCCTTAATAGAGGGAGGGGGTTAAAGGGAGAAAGGGGAAACCTTTTTAATGGATACGTAGGTAGGTAAAATTAATTATGACAGTACGAGGACCTAGACAATAATACGAAATGCGGGACATATATATATATATATATATATATATATATATATATATATATATATATATATATATATATATATATATATATATATATATATATACATATATATATATATAGATACATATATATATACATATATATATATATATATATATATATATATATATATGTATATACATATATATGTATATACATATATATATATATATATATATATATATATATATATATATATATATATATATATATATATATAAGCTTCTTTTGCAATATAATAGGAAAATTGAGAATCAAAATTAAGAGCGTAATATTTATTTATATTTTGGTACGGAAAAATTAGTACAACATTAGTACCGTCGGTTTCAAGCTCAGAAGAACTTAACCATCCGACTCTTTTCAGCTTATACTGTCTTTCATAAGCTGAAGAGAGCCGGATAGTTAAGTCCTTCTGAGCTTGAAACCGACGGTACTAATGTTGTACTAATTATTCTGTACCATATATATATATATATATATATATATATATATATATATATATATATATATATATATATATATATATGAAGAATACTTGTCCCAAAACGAGTTAAATTAATTCCCCGGACAGAGAATTTTGCACCAGTTTTATATTTCCTTACGAAGATTAACATCAATATATAATGCTACTAAACCTTATGTCTAGAACCCTTATTCCAATGGGAGACAGTGCCCATATTATTTTGTAAAAAAAATGTGTAAAAAGTGTCATCTAGGTTGGGCCATTTTTTGCACTAACAGTGTGATTCAAACGCCGCATTCATATGCACAATAGAAGATTATATTTTTCTAATATACTGATCATGTGTATGCGATCGATACACTAATTTACATTTTGCTTTGCAAAATGACGTCTCATTAATTAACTATTAGTTGTTTTTGTGTTGTAGTTCAATAAAAACCGGCAAAATTGTATTGAAAATATTTTAATATGTATACCCAATTAATTCACTAAAAAAGGATATATTTTTTATTATAAAAAATAAAATCTTTTTGAAAAAAATGATTATTGGCATGTTCACTAAGACTCATGATTGTTTTCAAGAAAGAAGAAGGAATGAGGAAATAAAAAGAAAGCAAAAGAAAAAAGAGAGAAAGGGAGGAAGAGAAAGAGAAAGGAGGAAGGGAGAGGAATGAAGAAATAAATAGACAGAAAATAAAAGTAAGAAAGAAAGAAAGAAAGAAAGAGATAGAAAGGGAGGAAGAGGAAGATATTAAGAAATAAAAAGAAAGAAAGGAAAACAAGAAAGAAAGAGAGGGAGATAAAGGAGGAAGACGAAAGGAATGGGGAAATAAAAGGAAATGAAAAGAAAAAAAAGAGAAAGGTAGAAAGAGGAGGGACTAAAGAAAGAAAAAGAAAGAAATGGAAAAAGAAAGAAAAGAAGAAAAGAAAAAAGAAACAAAAGAAGAAAAGAAACAAAAGAAAAAAAGAAACAAAAGGGAAAAAAACAAAAGAAGGAAAGAAACAAAAGAAAAAAAAAGAAAGAAAAGAAAAAAGAAACAAAAGAAGAAAAGAAACAAAAGAAGAAAAGAAACAAAAGAAAAAAGAAACAAAAGAAGAAAAGAAACAAAAGAAAAAAGAAACAAAAGAAGAAAAGAAACAAAAGAAAAAAAGAAGAAAAAGAAGAAAAGAAAAAAGAAACAAAAGAAGAAAAGAAATTAAAGGAAAAAAGAAAGAAAAGAAAAAAGAAAGAAAAGAAAAAAAGAAAAAAGAAAGAAAAGAAGAAAAGAAAGAAAAGAAAAGAAAAAAGAATCAAAAGAAAAAATAAACAAAAGAAGAAAAGAAATTAAAGGAAAAAAAAGAAAGAAAAGAAAAAAGAAACAAAAGAA
>OY744546.1:71249703-71284703 GCA_963556195.1 Sepiola atlantica
ATATATATATAGTATCGGATCACCACCACTTAAGGCCATGAGTTACTCGAGGACAAGGGGTAATTAGACGGAATGATTGCCAGTCGAGAAATGAGGAACACTATGGGAGTACTAACATTGACCAAAGGTATGACCTGTGTTTCATTATCATAGGGTGGTTTATGATCAGATTTTTTTACACTGGATTCGAAGACGATCAAGTTGTAATCAACAGAGAAGCAGTCCCGCGGTGATGTGTTCCACATTTGTTTTGCTATTAAGTACTTATCAAAGCCAAGAGCCACTTGAGAATACGGTAAATGCAGCGAAATGATTGTCAGCCGAGAGATGAGGAAGACTATGGGAGTACTAACATTGATTAAAGGTGTAAACTGTGTTTGATGACTTATGGGGCGGTTTATGGCAAGAATGTGTTGATAGTAGATTTAAAGACGACCAATTTGTAATAAATACTGAAGAACACATGAAGGATGTTCTTGTGTCTGACTTGGTTTCAGGCACATGTCTATACAGGTACAAAATGCAATATCATATCTTAAGAACACCCGGGAGTATTTTTTTTACTAAATGGTAACGATGTATCAAGTCCAGATGCAACTCGATGATGGAATGATTGTCAGTACCAAGTCCGAATTCTTGTAGGAACTGTTCTAGATAAGAATCTGTTGGGATTGGCTTTGCAGACGACTAAGCTGTAATCTGCAGGGCAACAGTCCCGTGGCAATGTGTCTCACAGACGAGAAGTCCTTGCGTAGAACCTTTGTTTGTATAAATTTCACCTGACGTGTCAGATTGATCGTAGGCACAAGGGTCTTGGGTTTACTTTCGGCAACCTCGTAACTTTAACCCCCTCCTGTGTTGTCTGTTAGTCCTCACATTCCGTGATCGATGCTTCTGACAAAGGGAAAAAAATTGCTGTTTTCTGAGACGGCTGTTGCTTGAGTGGGTGGTATATGATGATTTTTAATCCTCTCATAGTATTCACCATCATTTAACTGTCAATCTATCCATCATTAACCTTCATCCTCGTGTGGCTTTTGGCCTTGATAATTGCTGACTCAATAGTCTGAAAGTGCAATAGTAAAATATGAAAATGTGTTTTGTTCGGTGAATTCATTTTATCATGTTATCAACTCGCATGATATCTGCTAATATATCCCTATTTATATAAACTTAGTTATGTGTATATCTTTATATAAGCATGTGTATATCTTTATATAGACATGTGTATGAGTTTGTATATTTTTATGTAGAGCATTAACTCCTTAACTAATATACTGATCATTATAAAATTTTAACACAGCTAATAGGCGAACGGGTGGGTAATGTGGGGTATATTTAATTTAATTTAGGGTACAAAGGGGGTACAAAACGAGTGAAAGCCCTTCGTAATAATTCTGATTACCTTTGATTTTTGTGAAATGTTATCACCAGGTAAAAGACATAAATTAATAAATTTTCCCTGAATTGAAGTTTCTTTAAGGTATTTAAAATGGGTTTTAGGGTGCATGATATGGACGCTACCTTCCATTTGAAAATTCAGATATTTCAGATTTGCATTAATTTGATACATAATCATTAGAAACTAATTTAGCAAGATTACCTGAATTTCAATTTCTTTTTAAGACACCTTAATTCTTAGACATTTTCTAAAAGCAAAATGATGTAATTAGAATTAGGATTCTAGAGATAGGTTTAGTATCATTATATCTTGATTTTAATATATATTATATATAATATATATATATTATATATGTATCATATATATATAATATAATATATATTATATATATAATATATATATATTATATATATAATATATATATTATATATATAATATATATATATATATATATTATATATATAATATATATATATAATATATGGATATAATATATATATATAATATATATATAATATATATATATTATATATTATATTATATATATGATACATATATAATATATATATATATATATTATATATAATATATATTAAAATCAAGATATAATGATACTAAACCTATCTTTAGAATCCTTATTCTAATTACATCATTTTGCTTTTAGAAAATGTCTAAGAATATTGTCGAAATGAACACTGCAGTTCGTTTTACGCTGTATTTTGAAAAAGATTGTTGAGCCTTAAAGGTGTTATGTATTAAATTGTGTAAGTGTTTAAGTTCAAAAATGAAATTATACCTGAAGCAATCGAAGATTGCTCAGGGAAATGTCTAAAGTTGATTCTATTAAGAGATTGTAGCCGCCATTTTGAATCAATGTACAGTATTAATGATTAAGTTCGTTTAATGTATTCCGTAAATGCCGGAATGAGATGAAGTCTATATGTAATAGTTAGAAATAACGTAATCCAATATTATCGAAAATGAGTGGAATATGAGGGAGTGTGTATTAAGTTTCTGCGGAATGTATATTATTATGTATTATATTAATGGAAAATGAATAGAAAGTAATAACGGTTACGTTTTTCTAAAGTATCCGTTGTTTATGGCTTCCAGGTGTTGAAAGGGGAGAGTTTTAGTATGAAAATATTAGAGGGAAAAGTTTTTGCTTTCTGAAATATGTTTTGGGGAGAGTCAGTTATGGTGCTCTAAAAGTAGTATTTACTGTTAGATGGAGAAAATAATTTTTAATTTCTTCAAACACACTCGAGTTAATAAGCTGAATAGAGTGGTGAGTTCAGTAGCCTATGATGCATGTGGTTATTTTCTTACTCTCGCCGAAAGTACAGGAGAAAAACGTCTTCACTATATATATATATATATATATATATATATATATATATATATATATATATATATATATATAGACGCAGAAACTACACTTACTATCTGGACCTTAGGTTATTTTACGAACCTGTTTTTGCAAAAATGAAAAGGCTGCGAAATTGTGGTCTAAGCAGTGTAGTGAAGTAAGTGATGGTGTCTCGAAACTTTCTAATTAATTTTTTAAATAAATTATTTAAGATTTTTTCTCATTTGTGTTTACGAGCGCTTTATTTTCCCGCGAAAATTCCAAAAATGAAGTAAAGTTTGTGAAGCAGCTAACGTTGACAATTTGTTCCAACTGCAGGGGTGTTTAATGTAATTTAGCTCGTTTGCGTTTGAATTCATAGAATCTCATGAGAAAATTAAATTGTGCAAGAAATGTTCTTTTAATCCTTTTTTATGCGTCATCGCATCTTAATTAGAGGCTTGGTATGTCAGTCCGTCTGTCACACATATGTTTGAAATAGCATCTTCATCTAATGTTCCAAACGCGCTAATTGAGTGGATGCATCTTATTTTAGATACGTCCAAGTATTTTTATGATAACTCCTGTCCGGTGGCTAGTCTGTCAGGCTTATTTTTAGATAGCGCTTTCGTCAGTCTGTCAGGCTTCAGTCTGAAATAGGATTTTCGTTGGTCTGCAATGGTTTAACTTTTAAATCGCATTTTCATTGATCTGCCACTTAAAGTTTGAAATAGTATTTCCGTTGGTCTGTCACAATTCTGGTTGAAATATATTTTCATTGGTCTGCCATGATTGAGGTTAAAATAGCATTTTCGTTGGTTTGCCACGATTGCATTTTCCTGAGTCAGTTTAAAATAGATCATTGTTGGTCTCGATTCAGTTGGTCTGCCATAATTCAGTTTGAAATAGCATTTGCATTGGTCTGCCACAATTCAGGTTGAAATAGCATTTGCATTGGTCTGCCACAATTCAGGTTGAAATAGCATTGCATCGCAAAACGTGTAAGTTGAATTGACGCACCTAATAAGCGTTCTTTATGATAATTGCTCGTGAAAACGGCCTCATCAAAGCCCCGGGTCATTTACTGGGTCATCAAATCAGGTGAAACCCGTCGAGTCCTGTGTGTATTTTAGTTATTTTATGTTATTTTTTTTTTTTGTAATTGAAACTTTGTAGATATTTATCATTCAAACTTATTTAATTTCTTTTCGTTTATTTATTTATCTTGCTGATTCTTTATTTAAAATGAAAGACCCTTTTTTTTTTCGGAAACATCTTTAGGGCATTTTACAAAACCTTGATCTGAAATATATGTAAAAGATGTCATTGCCTATGTTAAAGGGTGACGATCGATGGCAAAAAAAATAATGTTAATCTCTCTCTCTCTCTCTCTCTCTCTCTCTTCCCCATCTATCTATCTATCTATCTATCTATCTATCGATCTATCTATCTATCTATCTATCTATCTATCTATCTATCTATCTATCTATCTATATATATATATATATATCTATCTATCTAACTCTTACTTTCTCTTCCTCTCTATCTCTCCATTCTCTCTCTCTCGCGCTCTTTCCCTCTAGATGATGATGATGATTATGATGGTTTCCACTGAGCGTAACGTAATACTCTTCCGTAAAAAGAAATGAGTCTTTTCGGTTATCATTATTGAAAAATGTAAATTACTTTCAAAGACGATATTATTTCTTCCACATCCAGTAGCTCAAACGGTATAGCATTGGAAATATATATATATATATATATATATATATATATATATATATATATATTTTTTTTTTTTGATTTTATTCCATTAATATATAAAAAAAATATATAAAAAATATATAAAAAAAAATATATATTTTGCTCTGAATTTTCATTGAGCACTCTCATAAACCCGGTTTCAACTTCCTTCGGATTCATACCCCCTGGATATTTGTAACAAGTTAATTATATATATATATATATATATATATATATATATGTATATATATATGTATATATATATATATATTATATATATAATATGTATGTAAATAATTATTTATTTAAATATATATATATATATATATATATATATATATATATATATATATATATATATATATATATATATAAATGAATAAACACGAAAGTTTTTTCATATATCCTTACTATATAAACACTAAAAGAGATTAGGCCTATTTAATTCTAATGATAGGCAAATACTTTGAAATACCGTATACATAGTAATCTCCACACTCATTCAAAAAAAAATCTGAGTATTGCTCATTTGCATATTTATTTTTTTAAAGTTTCTAATAAATTAATATTTGGTAATATACATTTCTAATTGTGATTGCCAAATTTCGTACTATATACGCAATCGTTTTATCGATAATTCTATTATCATAATTATTAATAAAGTTAAATAAAGAGATTTTATAAAAAAAAATAACAGTTTAAAAACTTTTGACAACTTCATTTTCAAGGGAGATAATTGACTTCCGGCATTAATAAAGCGTCAAATGTCGCTGAGGTGTGGATAACACATACTACACTTTGATATTAGCCAAAAGACCAAGAAACCACAAAATAATATTTTTTGTGACTAAGCATTTTTAAATGAAAATAAAAACTCGATTTAATGGTAATAACTTAATTGTGGTGAATAGTATAGTTTCATTTCTGTTGTCATAAGACTGTATTCCCAGGAATTACCTCTTCCGGTATTAAGGGTGTGTGTAGCTAAACATTTCTTTTTGTTAATAAAGATGTCGACTATATTTTCTGGCTAATTTAAATTTAGGCGTTTCAGGTCGACAATGAAACTTGCTATTGTTTTTAATGTTATCTAAATGAATAAATGCAAGAGGTTTTTTCATCTATCCTAACTATATTGACATTAAAACGACTTATGCTTATTTAATTCTGTGTAGCATATGTTAATTCATCATGATACATTCCTCCCACGCATTACTTCATCTTTTAAAGAAGATGCACTATAGTAAACGTTCGTTTCTCACAATACCATACTCCCAGAATTACCTTTTCCTTTTTGTGGGTGATAGTGTAACCCCTACGTTTTTTTTTCGTTCATCCTCTCAGTCATTACCCCCATCCTTTGAAATCAGTGTATGTAGTTCGTTCATCATGATATCCTCCTCTTAGCCTAACGAAAATATGCGACCGGAGGGAGCATATATGAGCTAGTATATATCTACGCCATATTGTAGGCGCAACACTTAGCTGAAGTAGATTGTGGGTTCCACTTAGTGTAACACAATATTCTTCACCAAAAATCATTGAGTCCTATCTGTTATCAGTATCGTAAAATCTAAACAAATGATTTCTTCTATTAGTATAGGGTATGTTAGCTCATAT
This sequence comes from Sepiola atlantica, assembly GCA_963556195.1. Lineage (NCBI taxonomy): Eukaryota > Metazoa > Mollusca > Cephalopoda > Sepiida > Sepiolidae > Sepiola > Sepiola atlantica. The sequence continues at coordinate 71,255,817 of OY744546.1, forward strand.
GACAAAGCATCGAACACTGATGGTCATAGTAGCTAATGACTGACGTTAGGGTTTCGAACATCGCGGTTGTTATGCCGGCTATATCTAGTTACACTAATTCGTCATTAGTTGATGATAAATAGACAAATAGACAAATAAATAGACTAATAGGTGGTATATATACTAAAATATTTACAGAAGTACAGAAAGACTTGTCCAGGACTGCGTCATAATCACCTCTATACATGGGGTTTCTTTGAAAACTCATGAGTTAAGGACTTTAAAGAACTTTGCCTGAACATTGAATTGTAATAAAATTTGATTCGCACCTTATTTTATTCTTTCACTTTATCTATTGCTATATATATATATATATATATATATATATATATATATATATATATATATATATATATATTACTATATATTAGTTTATTACTGAATACACCTTGCATTGAACAATTGAAATTTGAAATAAATCTGGACATTCGTCGCATATTTATCACTTTTTTTTCTTCTCTCTCTCTCTCTCTCTCTCTCTCTCTCTCTCTCTCTCTCTATATATATATATATATATATATATATATATATATATATATATATATATATATATATATTATTTATTTTAAAAACTTAAATTTTCGATGCAAAAGCTTTGCGTCGAAAAGTTTTAAAAATTAAAAAAATGATTTATTTTGAAAAGAAAACATATTTGTATTTGGCTTTCTAAACTTTTAAATATATATATATATATATATATATATATATATATATATATATATATATGTATATATATATATATATATATATATATATATATATATATATATATGTGTGTGTGTGTGTGTGTGTGAAATTTTGAAAACCGACACACGGTTCAATTTAAATGAAAAAATCATTTATTTAATTAATTTTTTTGCAAGCTTTCGTTGTAAAACAACTTTGTTAGGCGAAACTCACTTATAGTTTTATTTCTTTTCTTCTTCTTCCTCATTTTGATGGTATTAACCGCGATGGGTCGAATTACGGCGGAGGCAGAAGAACACGCCACGTTGTAAACGACGTTAAAATAAGTACAGTCCGGTCAATGTTTGGCGCAGATTGGCGCTTTTTCAATAAGGAAATTGACAACATCTTTGAAGCACCCATGAACATATATTTAAGTGAATATATATATATATATATATATATATATATATATATATAAGTAACAAATCATAAATATATCATACTATGATTTAATGTCTGTTTTGAAGCAAAGAATAACTTTCACGTGTTTCTAGGAGAATTGCAAAACACAATGAAAAAAATCAAGCAGTAACACAACAAATTCCATCAGCAAAGTATTGTTTCCAAAACGAAACTTCATGCAAAAAGCCTTAAAATGTCTTGAAAACAACACCGAAAAGTAATGGCGAAATGGGGTCGACACACATCAACAAAGATTTCAAATGACAGAAAACTTCGACTGTTCAGACAAAACTCGTTTGCACAGCCAAAGGTAACTTGATAGACTCATAAAAGTCCATACAAAATTCTGCTAGAATAAAATGAGAAAATATCTGGAATAACTGAGAAAACAATTGCTTCGAAATTGACGTTAAATATGATATAACTCTGATATGTCAGTTGATGGATTTTCTATTACAAATTTTGAAATAACTATTTAAAGTTTCGGAATTTTTTAGATGAGGATCGATAATTTGCATTATTTTGATTATTTGGACTACTGTTCTCATCTTGGATGTTATTCTCACAACGTTTCGGCCGATCACACCTGCGACCTTCTTCAGGTGTATCTTGCCGAACTCGGGAATCTGTACTGGATTTCGAATTTATTTAATCCACGGGGATAGCTTGCTTTTGTTTCGTCAGCCATGACCGGGTAGAAGTCTAAAGTAGATTGTAATTGTATTCTTAGTATCGCCCGAACTGAGGATTGAACCTTCGACCTTCAGAAGACTGTCAGTACCACCGTTTATTGAATAAAAGGTCCCGTTCGACATGCCATACAGATTCCTCAGTTGGACAAGATACACTTGAAGAAATTCGGAAGTTACATCGGCTGAAACGTTTTGAGAATAACATCCAAGATGAGAAGGTTTGTATATTGAGCTAAATTTTGTTTTGGAATTTGATTCGCATAAAATCGATCTGAAATACACAAAATAACTGCGTTTTGTATTAATACGCGCGCGTTTGTGTGCAGAATATGAGTGAAATGCATTGCTTAGAAATAGTGCTTTCTATAAAATTAAAATATTTTTTTATGCGGAAGTGACATTTTAATGAGATTATTTTTGTAGAAATTAAAACTTCGACACATCGGGTTAAAAAAAAAATGGGGGGAAGGTTTATTGTTACCGGTTGAGATTGACGTCTGATTTACAAGTTTATTTTATTGGTATATAAATTTTAAGCGTTATTTTTAAACGCCGTGCTCTGACATAAAATCCCTTTCAGAAACAAACAAAATGGCTGTTGGACAAATAAATAATAATAAAAATAAAAGATCGGTTTAAATGGAAGGTCATGAAGCAAGTTCGGTGATGATTTGACAGCGGAAGTGTCGTATATCACATGATGTAATTAACGAACGTGGTCACGTGATCCGTGTCCGTCCCGGAGTAAGCAACGTTGGCGGTTTAATCTTGTCGATTCGTTTTCGGGTTAAGTTCAGAAAAAAACAAATTTAATATTCAAATGTGTCTATGCATTTCTATTAGAAACACTGTCCGTCCGTAGGTCTGCTATGCTTAAGTTTAAAATAGCATTGCTTTAGGCTGTAACACTTTGAAATAGCAATTTTCGTCTGTCACGCTTAAGTTTCAAATAGCATTTTATGATCTGTCATGCTGAAGTTTGAAATAGTATTTTGGTCTGTCACGCGTAAATACCATTTCAGTTATTTTTGGTCTGTCATGCTTATGTTTGAAATAGGATTCCTTGGTTTGTTACATTTTGAAATAGCAATTTTAGTTTGTTACGCTTAAGTTTCAAATAGCATCTTTTGGTCTGTCACTGTCAAGTTTGAAATAGCATTTTTGGTCTGTCTCAGTATTTGTTGGTCCGTTATGCTTTATATTTTGATTAGTCACTGTTAAGTTTGAAATAGCATTGATTTGTCTGTCACACTTTAAAATAGCATTATTGGTCTGTCACGCTTTAGCTTGAAATAGCATTTTTAGTCTGTCACGCATTTTTACATCGCAAAATGCGCAGATTGGACGGAATCATCCAATTCTAGATCCGTCCAATCGTCTCTATACGATACTCTGTCTGTCAGTCTGTCACGCTTGAGTTTCAAATAGCATTTTTGGTCTGTCACGCTAGAAGAGGTGATGAATGAGGTGAATGGTGTTTTTTTGCGAATCGAGAATATTTTTATTATGAATTTCACGCGTATTTATATAAATGTTTACAAATTTTACAAATTAAAGAAATGTTAAGCCGTCAATCAATCCTAATAAAGTTCAATTTATTTTAGATTTTGTCTCTTTAAAAAAGAAAAAAAACTCAAATGCGCTTATTTCATAACTCGGTGGTCGAACGCTGAACTAAAGGCGATTGAGCGTGGCTTCGGCCATGTTTTTTTTTGTTCAGAAAGTTGATATCAGAAAATAAAAATAAATAACACATGTGACAAGAGACTGGCAGACAGACCCATTTTCACTTGGTCTGAATCTGACTCTATTCAATTGCTACTAACTTCAGCAAAGTGTGGCACAAGGCCGGGAGGTCGGCCAAACCTTCTATGGTGTTATTTACCTTCTTCTAACCACGGGAAGATATGACACAAGGTCGGAAGATGAGGATTGAAAAGCCAGCGCACAAGAGGAGATGCACTCAGGATAACAAAAAAAGCCTTAGCAGCCCCGTCGACATTCCCTGGCGTCACAGGTGATTAGCAATAAATGAACCCCTTCTCAAGTGACCGGTAATAAACCAATCTCCCTCCTGAAGGAGCAGGTACTGTCTGATAGAGTGCACCTCTTAGTGCTTCATTCTAAGAAAGATTTGATAGGGAAAACCTGACCCGAGGTGCCAGAATGATGCCAAGGCTGACCTCGACTGGTATGCACACTAGGGCCGACGCCCCAAAGTGATCGGAGTTCTTATTTACTTGTCTCCCCGCGATGGCAAAGTTATGCACAGGGTCGGTTTTTAATCTAGGCAAATTCCAGCTCCTCAAAAATGGACGCTCTGGATTAGGATAAAACTTTGAATTGCCTCAATCTAGAAGGATTTCTCGTTCACTGTCTGAGCACAAAACAGATGAAGTGTAGTATCAGAACAGTTACTACGCTTTGCTTCTTTGTTAATAAATTCTTGTTGAGCCGTCCACTCAACTAATCAGTTTCAACCATCATTTCCAATATCAAGGTGTTTGTCTCATTGCCCACATGACAAAGCCTTATTCTCGAGTGGCTTTCGAGCCTTGATAAGCGGCGACTCATTAGAACAAAAAGCACAGAGTCTGTCTATTCGCGACAAAAATAAAAATTGACTCAGTCTGAATTGTGTCAGTCTTAATTGCTTCAAATGATGGGACACTGGTAGTGTACAAAACAAATTAAGTGTAGTATCAGAACAGATGCTACACGTCGTTCCTAGCCAAACTGAGTCTGACTATTCAGGGCGCAGGTCACAACGAGTAATCGATCAAATTAAGCGGTTGTTTCCATCGCATGTGATTTTAATACTCAACATTAAATTTTGATTTCAACGGTTGGTAAACATTTACTCGGTAGTCCTAATTGCAACGCTGATGCCGCCTTTAAAATGGACGTTGCCTCGGTGACACTGAAAAAGTTTCGTTTATCTGTTTAACGGCATATCAACCTCATTCTGGGAAAACAGGACACCTATAGTAAACGATTGGTTTGTTTTGTCTCTTTCACCGTATAACAACATGTATAAACCAAACAACCTTATCTACTACAACTAATCGTATAATTGTATTCGGCCCTCCGCTTTTCACAGCCCACAAGACAACAGCTAACTTCTCTGCATCTTATGAAATCATCATCATCGTCCATACAACAGAGTGCCCATCATCAAACTTCTCTTCATCTTATGAAATCATCATCATCGTCCATACAACAGAGTGCCCATTTTCCCTACATTAAAAACCGACCTCGTGTCTTAATTTTGTCATGCGGTAAGACATACAATTTTTGTATTTATAACATAATAGAAATTTTGTTAGATTTTAAAAGTGTGACCTGAATAGGATTTACGCTGACATATCAAACTTTGATTCTGGATTAGGACTAACCAATTTTCATTTGTTATTGTTGTACTATGTTATCGACACTATAATAACGTACTTCGGTACATTTTGTTGTTGTAATTTATGTGGTCCCGCTAGGACAACTGATAAAATGGAAACATTTTTCTATTATGACTGAAAACATGGAAATTAGCAAGGGGAATAACTCATATTTTTTAATTGAAAGAATATTAAAAGACTCATTCTCTTACAACAAAAATTTAATTTCTTTTTCTATATATGTTTTAAAGTGTGCTAACAAATAAAAATTAAAAACTAAAATGACTTGACTGCACCCCTGGCAACGAAAGGTTGGTACAATTGGTTTTATATATAGTTATTATATAAATATAATGGGTGCTCTTATCGATCCTGAACCAGTTTTTATGACGTTTGACTCGGAAGCGTTCGGCTGTTCTGCGCAAACGCCCGAGAGTTGACGAGCCGATTTGTACCAGACGACATTTTTGATACAGTGCTGCGTCCTATGATCATAATGTTTTGCTTGTTTTTTTTTGTTTTTTTTTTGTTAGGGTTACGGTTAGGGTTTAGGGTTAGAGTTTAGTGTTATGGTTAGGATTAGGGTTAGGGTTAGGGTTTAGGGTTAGGGTTAGGGTTAGAGTTAGGGTTATGATTTAGGGTCAGGGTTAGGGTTAGGGTTAGGGGTTAGGTTTAGGGTTAGGGTTAGGGTAAGGAATTTTTTAAAGAAACAACAAAGAAAATTAAACATATTAACATGAATTTTTTTGAAAGAAACAACAGGAAAAAAACATAGCGAGGTTACTGTTATAAAATGAATACTGTATTTTTATTTACAAGGAATTTTTTTGAAGAAAAAAAAACGTATTAAAATTACTTTTATCACGACATATTTTTTAAATTTTATTATTTATTCTTACTTGCTCGCGATGATACTGCATTGCAAAGCTGTTCATAATTCATTTTGGGTTTAAAAAAACTTCCTGACAAAAAATCCGTCTTCGAAAGCACTTATTTTCACTTTGTAACAAAGTTATCGGCTGCTCGCTGCTTCGACTCGTCAACACTCGGGCGTTTGCGTAGGACAGCCGAACGATTCCGAGTCGAACGTCACAAAAGCTGGTTCAAGATCGATATCAGTACCATATAATGTATATTAAAGAAACAGAACGGAGTGAATCGGACATCCAGATGGTGCAATGCGTTTTGGGTATAATAGAAACTATCCCCTTCATTATGGCCGCTGTATCAGAAATCGGTAATTGAGATCGGTGTTAATCCCCCCCCCTCCTCGCGAAAAATATCCCACAATTATTTTAGGTCGCAGTGCTTTTCCAAGAATTATTATTTTTGTAATTCATAAAAAAATTGGATTGATTATTAATTGTTTGTTGCTTTGTAATACAATTATATTTGGTTAATAATTAACTAAATTAACTAATTTAAATGTTGACTAAAATATAATTGGGGATCTTTTTTTTAACTAACACCGTTTCGCAATTTCCGATTTCAGATATGGCGACCATGATAAAGGGAATACGTTTTATTTTACAGCCTTTTTTTTCCTCTCAGAAAATTGGGGGAAATTATTTTTTTTTTTTAAATCGCGCATTTACAATTCAGAGGAAATTTCTTTTGCAAAACTCGATAAAATAAAATTTCGGTATTTGTATTGCTAATAACTGGTTTAACAAAACTAATTGCGTGCGGTTTTAATTTGCCAAACAATGTTTTTTTTAAAGAGAACAAGGATTTATAAATGATAGGACATTCCTTTTGCGTCAACTATTTCGGTGTTTATTTTTTTACTTTTTTGTAAAAAGTGCATTAATATAATTTGGTGCATGGAATTTTAATTCATAAAAAAATGGTTGCGTTAATTTAGAATTGAAGCTAATTGAAGACAAGTTAATCTAAAACGTTTTATGATTTTTTTAATTTGAATTATATTTCTTTTTAACCTCTGAGTAACGGCGAATATTGTAACAAAGTATAAGGGCGCTCTTCAATCCAAGACTGCAACAAGACGGGCGTCCTCTCTGAAGTTCTGTTCTGTCGACAAGTCGTAAAGTTCTTTATTAATATTTACGTATCTCAGCTTCTTTTTCTTTTGTTTTTTTCTAAACAATAAAAGAAATAACGCCATTATTTGCTCCTTGGTTTTAGTTAATAACTGGTTTCAGATAACTCAGTCCCCGCGATTTTAATTTATAACAAAAAATGTCTAGAACACTACTCACACCTGCCAGTATTGTATATCTCTACAAAGCCACCATTAGCCAATCAATGGAGTATTGTTACCACATCTCGGCTGGTGCATCTACCACTAGTCTCTCTCACTCTATTAGATAGGGTTTAAAAAAAGAGTCTCCAATCTAATAGGTCACGCACTGTTAACAAAGTTCCAACCCCTGTCCCATCGCCACAATGTTGCATCCTTGTGCTTGTTTTACAATTACTTAAATAGATTTTTTTCTGACGAACTCGTTGCACTTGTACCCCACTCGACGTAAATTATACCCCACTCGACGTAAATTATACCCCACTCGACGTAAATTATACCCCCTCGACGTAACTACCCCCGACAAACCCGAAAAGTAGCAAAACCCCACCCCTTCACTCTAGAGGTCCCCAGATACCGGAAAGCTTTCTACTCTAATAGTATCTTCCCTTGGACTGCTAGACTTTGGAATTCCCTCCCTGTTTCCTGCTTCCCTGACTGTAATGCGAACAGACATCTCGCTACTCAACTCCCTACTTAGAGTGCCCCTGTATAAATAGTCCTTAATAGTATCCCCTTACGTCCAAGTGGCAATGTGCTTTGTTTGGGGTGAACAAGTATAATACAAAATAAATTAACTTTCAAGTAGAAAATGTTATTCGATCCTTGACCGCAACAAAATATATCTGGTCGGCGTCCATCCTGAAGTTTTTTTTTACTAACAAGTCACCGCTTATCAAGGCGCAAAGGCCACTCGAGGATAGGGGTCAATGAGTTTGTCGGGTGGACGGTTAAACAACATCCTGATGATTAGTAACGATTGTTGTAACTGGTTAGAATTTGATTACTTAATAAGACGGCTCAACAATAGTTTGTTTACATTGGACTTGAAAACGACCACGTTGTAGTCGGCTGGGAAGCAGCCCCCGTGGCATTGTGTTCCACAGACGAGTAGATCTAGTGAAGAAACTTTGCTCGTTTAGTTTTATGTGCGACTTTTCTACGATATTTCAATCCTCAAATTTATTTTCATTTTTGTTACTTTCTTTATTAATTCGACATTTCTACCCGCAAATATTTCGATATATACATTGTTGGCAAGTAAAAAAAAAATTGAATCTAGGTAGCGTGACCTCCGCCGAGAAGAAAATGTTGTCTATAGAGGCGAATTTTGGCCGCCTTGCCCAACGATTTCAAATCGGCGGACTTCTGGTTTGGGGAGGGGGTGCATTGAAGGCCAGAGTGTTTCACAAAAGGCAAGCGAGTAGCCTTAGATTACATGAAAGTCGCGTTGAAAAAGAATTCACGCGCGATGTGTTAAACAGCGTCGTGGCTTCGCTTTTCGCTGCGTGTTGATTTGATGCGTTGTATCAGAGGGAAACACTTTGAGAATATATTATCAACTTCTGTAAATCTTGAGGTTTTTGGTTTACCCACTACATTTTTCACTCTTTGTTATCTACACACAGTTCAAAATCGACCTAGTAGGCGAGGGGTCTCTTCTCTTTTCTACAGCCTATTTCTCATTGAAAAAGTAATACTAGTGTCTCTCTACTTTATCATTATTTCCATGAAAAACTGCTCGACTGAGCTCTAATCTGTAGCACTTCCTTGTAAGACATTCTTAACAAGAACTCGCTTGGCTACCACAACGAACAAAACTATCTTCTCTTCCTCCACATAACCTAGCGTCAGGTGGAACTTTCACAGACAGAGCTTCTTCACAATAATTTCTCGTCTGTAGAACACGCTACAACGGGACTGCCTACACACTGATTACAACATGGTTGTCTTCAAATTAAATGATAGCAAATTCCTTTTATAAACCGTTCCTACTAATAATTCGAGCTTGGTCTATCCTATCAATTTTTCACAATCGTCTTATAAGGTTCTTTATTTCCTGACCGCAATGATTCCATTTTATTATTCCTTATCCTTGAATGGCATTTGGCCTTAATTAGTGGCGATCCTTTAATCATTATAAAAACTTTTGAATCGCACTTTTTCTTTATAATTATTTTTTCTCAAATATATTAAGGGAAAATGAAAGCTACGCTTTCAGACATTTTGTATAGTTACATGTATGTATGCTTTTTTATGGAAATCGCTAACGACAAGGCACGAAGCCACTTGATGTAAGGAGCTAAAAAAAATGATAATACTTAAAGGTCAAAAACTAGCCAACGATAAGTGTTAGATTGATATATTCCGATCCAGAAACAGCAATTATTCCCTCTTTGTCAGAACCATCCCTCATGGAATGTGGGACTAAAGGACAAAATAAGGGTAGCGAGAGTTACGAGGCTGCCGAAAGTAAACTCAAGGTTCATTTTCTACTCTCTTCCCTGCCATTTGTGTGTGTGTATGGAATGCCCACTCCTTATTATTGCGATTAAAATGTTAGGCTCGTTTGCCATGCAGTTTCCCGCCAGTAACAAGGGACCAATTTCGCCTTCCTCCACGTCATCCTCCATCTTGTTTTATAAAATATTTCTTCGCCGAATATAAAACCACGGAAATTCGAAGTCTTCTCTCGTTCTCCGCATGGTTGAAAAAAGATTTCCCACCTTGTCCTCTTTTGTTGTAATTTTTCTGCATTTTTTGTACCTCCTCTGTCAAAATGGAGCCTCGAGCTATCCCAAACCAAGAGCCGAAATGGCGCTAGGAGATTTTGTGCCTTAAACATTTTTTTTAGTCTATTATTTTTTAATCTTTTTTTTTGCGTTTGTATTTTATTTTCATTATTCCATGGAGGGATTGTTCTTCCATTTATTTTTGTTGCATTCTAAAAAAATATCTCTTGTGTGTAAGATAGAGAATGCTCACGCCATTCAGTCGGCTAAACAAAGAAATAGAAAGCGATGAAGGGAAAAAAACTAAGAAATAGAAAGCGATAAAGGGAAAACGAAACACAGAAACAGAAAGCGATGAAGGGAAAAGAAACAAAGAAATAGAAAGCGATGCATGGAAAAAGAAACAAAGAAAAAGAAAGCGATGAAGGGAAAAGAAACAAAGAATAAGAAAGCGATGAAGAGAAAAAGAAACAAAGAAATAGAAAGCGATGAAGGGAAAAGAAACAAAGAAATAGAAAGCGATGAAGGGAAAAAGAAACTAAGAAATAGAAAGAGATGAAGGGAAAAGAAACAAAGAAATAGAAAGCGATGAAGAGAAAAAGAAACAAAGAAACAGAAAGCGATGAAGGGAAAAGAAACAAAGAAATAGAAAGTGATGAAGGGAAAAAGAAACTAAGAAATAGAAAGCGATAAAAGGAAAAAGAAACAAAGAAATAGAAAGCGATGAAGGGAAAAAAGAAACAAAGAAATAGACAGCGATAAAAGAAAAAAAACAAAGAAATAGAAAGCGATAAGAGGGAAAAGAAACAAAGAAATCGATAGCGATGAAAGGGAAAAAAACAAGGAATAGAAAGCGATTAAGGAAAAAAGAAACAAAGAAATAGAAAGCGATGAAGGGAAAAAGAAACAAAGAAATAGAAAGCGATAAAGGGAAAAAGAAACAAAGAAATAGAAAGCGATGAAGGGAAAAAAGAAACAAAGAAATAGACAGCGATCAAGAGGAAAAAGAAACAAAGAAACAGAAAGCGATGAAGGGAAAAGAAATCGAAAGGGATGAAGGGGAAAAGAAACAAAGAAACAGAAAGCGATAAAGGGAAAAGAAATCGAAAGCGATAAAGGGAAAAAGAAACAAAGAAATAGACAGCGATAAAGAAAAAAGAAACAAAGGAATAGACAGCGATAAAAGAAAAAAGAAACTAAGAAATAGAAAGCGATAACGAGAAAAAAGAAACCAAGAAACAGAAAGCGATAAAGGGAAAAAGAAAGAAAGAAAGATAAAAAAAAGAAAGAAAATGGAAATAAACATACAAACGCACAAAGGAAAATTAAGAAAGATGAAAAGGAAAGGACATGGAGAAAGAAATTAGCAAATATAGAAGGAAAGAAAGAAAGGAAAGAAAGAAGAAAAATGAAAGAGAGTGCAAATAAAACAGAAATAAATGAACAAACAGAAAATACAAAAAAAATACCATTCCTAACAAAAAACAAAAAAAGATGGGACATTGACAAAAAAGAATGGGTTTAACATAATAATAATAATAATAATAATAATAATAATAATAATAATAATAATAATAATAATAATAATAATAATAATAAAAATAATAATAATAATAATGAAATTGATACAAGCAAAGAGACCATAATATTAAAGAAGAAGGAAAAAACTGCCCAAATCGTAAATTTTGCCGTCCCAGCAGTTCACAGAGTGCATGTCAAGCAGACACAAACTAAGCAAATGCACGAAACTCGCCATAGAACTGAAAGAAACACGGAATTAGTCAAGATAATACCAATAATCCGATGAGCACTAGAAACATTCCCGAAAAAAACCTGGAAAAAAGAGTAAGAGAAATTAGAATCAACGGTAAGACTGAGACTATACAACTGACGAAAACAACTGAAAATTTATGGAAAATCATCGAATGCGAAAATTAACCCACATAATCTTCGAATTCTAACGAGCCACATGAAATTTACAATAAAAAATATAACTAACATTAAATAGAAAGAACAACACGCGAACCAAATAGAACTGAAACAACAAGAAATCTCTGAAAACTACCTCCCCACAAAAAAACACGCACATATTGTGATGGGACCAGTCTCGGCTACTACCACATACATTTTTGTGAAGGATCGAGGAGGATGGAAAGGCCGAGGTGGAACAGCACTAATCAGACCACCACAGGATAGTAGTGTGACATTTTGGAGGCTTATTTCACCCAAATCTCAGAGATGACCAATGGTAAGCTACTGTTGCGATAACGCAAAATCACTTGTAGTGGTTATCGAAAAAGGGTGGAGAGTACTCGAAATCGTAGGAAGAAAGGTTAAAATTGAATAACGTAGCATAAACTAAAATAGAAATACAGAAAGAACATTTTACGAATCTAAAGGAACTGAAACTACCAGGATAGATATATAAGAACATCCAATAATCTGACCCTTCCCCACCCCCCAAAAATGGTGGCATCAACAACGATTAGTACAATCAAAAATGGTCGTGAAAGGTCTAGCAGTATAGAATGAGAAAATGACCTCCAGGCTGTAGTGGATTGGGGTCATAAATGGTTGGTAACTTTTAATGCCGCAAAGACAAAGCTACTTTCCTTCAATAACTATAAGAAACCTCTCCAACCACCGATTGCCATGGCAAATAACACCCTACCTGAGAGTTCATCATTCAAACTCCTCGGCCTAACCTTCACAGGTAACATGAATTGGAACAAATACATTGAAAACATTGCCAAGGCTGCCTCAAAGAAGGTTGGCTCCCTCTACCGTGCTAGTAAACTCCTCATACCTGAAATTTTCCTGTATCTATACAAAGCCACCATCCGCCCATGCATGGAGTATTGTTGCCACATCTGGGCTGGTGCATCATCTACTAGTCTCTCCCTCATTGACAAGATCCAAAAAAGAGTCGCCAACCTAATAGGTCCCTCACTGTCAACCAAGCTCCAGTCCCTGTCCCATCGCCGCAATGTAGCATCCTTATGTTTGTTTTACAAATACTTCAATGGATTATGCTCCGATGAATTGGCTACTCTGGTGCCCCCTCGACGTAAATTCACTAGACTAACTCGACAATCAACTAAATCTCATTCATTCACTGTGGAGGTCCCTAGATGCCGGAGAGCCTTCTACTCAAATAGCTTCTTTCCTCGTGCTGCTGGCCTCTGGAACTCCCTCTCTACCCCCTGTTTCCCCGACAGTACTGACATGCAGAAATTTAAAACTAATGTGAACAGACATCTCGCTGCGCAGATCCCAATTTAGGCTGACCCTCCCAACCTTCTCCTCTTTTCTTTCTTCTCAGTAGCCCCTTACGTCTACAGTGGCGGCCTGCCTTGTTTGGAGTAAACCATGTTAAAAAAAATAAAAAATAATGACTGAGGAGAGAAAGCACCACCCAGACCTTCATTGGAAGGGCACGAGGAGTACTGGAATTCTTTGCCCCCAAAAAATCAACAACGGTCGTTACCAATGAGTTAATTTACCTCCTCTTCGGTAGGTTACCCACAAGGCGAGGTGTGGTTTTGAATAGCTAGCGCACTAAGATAGGCACACTCTGGTCTACAAAAAATTCTTGAATAGCTCCGTCAGCGTTCGCTGGTAGGGGCGCGTCAGGCGATTAGCAAAAAATTGAACCCTTCTCAGAGAAAAGGGAAAGTCTGGATAGGTGGACCTCCTAGTACTCAACAGAACCATAGCTAAGCTCGATAGCAACAAAACCACTGTCAGACTGATCGTCGAGGACGTATTCCCGACTAGTATGACCAACACCTACATCAGCTATACTTAGGTCTACTTGTTCAAATTTAACCACAAGTCAGCAAAATTTCTCTAGTGCCACCTGTCATGAACAACTCTCGTCGTGGTCGTCCACATCTACCAATGAGAACTCAATGTTATGGTGATAATTCGGTTAATTCAAAACGAATACTTTCTCCAGTTGTCTATTTAACCCGTAAAATATAACCTATGGAGATTACGATTTGAACTTTTCTACGTTTCTGGTTGTCTCTCAAACATAAAAATATAACCTTTTGGATTAAATCGTGCTTTTCGATAAAAAATAATATACTTGTTGCCCGAAAATTGTGTTGACCTCCAATTTTTCTTACTTAATTAAACGATAATTAATCTAACTTAATTACTCGATTCGTGTTACATCCAGACCTCCAGTGGAAGGGAATGGAAAGTACTGCCATCCTAAGGAAGCTTATTGTCACCCAAATTTCTAAAAAGAAACCAACAAACAACGGCAGTTACCAATGTAAACTCAAATTTAAACGTCTGTTGCGAAAACACAATGTAAGTTGCAATAATGATGGAAAGAAACGCAGAGTGATGGAAATCTGGAAGGACTTTAGGGCTTCCGGGAACACAACCCTTTTGCCCAATGAGTAATCGCTGGAAATGAATCGTGTGAGAACTCTTAGTAAGATTAATAATAATAATAATAATAATAATAATAATAATAATAATAATAATAATAATAATAATAATAATAATAATAATAATAATAATCTTCCTCCTCCTCTTCCTTCTCCTCCTCCTCGGCTGATAACACACAAAATGAACGTGAAGGATCAAGGAGGATAAAAAGACCTAAGAGGGAGCACGCCAACTAGACGTCCACTGGAAAGGTGCGGAGAAACCGACCTTAGAAGGGTGGATTATTGTCACTCAAGTTTCAGTGAAGACCTATCGTCACTGCCAGCGAGAAATGAATGTTATGGGGCCGCAAAAATAATAGGCGGAGAGTGCTGGAAATCTGGGGAGACTTGCTGTCACTCAGACTCCAGAGAAAACCAGCAGTTAATATCGGTGATAATGACGAGTGGGTGAAAAAAAATAAATAAATAAATAACAAATAAATAAATTGATGATGATGATGATGATGATGATGATGATGATGATGATGACGACGACGACGACGACGACGACGACGACGACGACGACGACGACGACGACGACGACGACGACGACGACGACGACGACGACACCACCACCACCACCACCACCACCAGTTACAATCGGTGATAATGACGAGTGGGTAAAAAACAAAAGAAAAACAAATAATAAATAAATAGATGATCATGATAGACAAAAAGAATGTGCGAACTATAAAACTATCGTCACTGCAGCGAGAAATGAATGTTAAGGGGCCGCAAAAATGATAGGCGGAGAGTGCTGGAAATCTGGGGAGACTTGCTGTCACTCAAACTCCGGGGAACACTAGCAGTTACTATCGGCGATAATGACGAGTGGGTGAAAAAAAAACAACAACAAAAAAAATAAATAAATAAATAAATAGATGATGATGATGATGATGATGATGATGACGACGACGACGACGACGACGACGACGACGACGACGACGACGACGACGACGACGCCAGTTACAATCGGTGATAATGACGAGTGGGTAAAAAACAAAAGAAAAACAAATAAATAAATAGATGATCATGATAGACAAAAAGAATGGACGAACTATAAAACTTTCAAAAATAAAAAAGAGAAAAGTAAAAAGAAAGAAGAAGTCAATACGATAAAATAATGAAAAAAAAAATAGAAACAAGATGGAGTACAGCAAGAAAAAAAACATGGACGACACTGGGTAAAATATAAAATAAATAAATAAAAGAAGAGTAAATAAAAGAAATAAGAATACAAAATTAAAAAAAGATATATATAAACAGCCAATCATAACGCGAATACAGGGAATGAAAAGAGAAGCGACGGTTTGGGTGCTTCTAAAAATTGGAATGGAATTGGCTGGACGAAATCAGAAAAAAAAGAAGAAGCAACCAAATAAAAAACAAGATGATCGAAGAAAGATGTATGGAATGGGGAAAAGAGGTTTTTAAAGAGAGAATAGGAGAAATTACAGAGGCCAACAAAAGTGAGGATATGAATTTCTTATGAGATTCAAATGTTGAATGTTTCGTGACCTCTTTTCCTCGCCTTCCAACCCCACACACATGTAGAAGAAGAGGCGGACGGGCGGGGGGGATGGGGGTAATCATTGGCAGAAAAAGACGAAAACACATTTTAAAAAAAATGGCGCATATTTAAGTTTCTTCGGTATTTCCCTGTTTTATGTTCTTCTTCTCCTCCCCAAAATACGCTGAAGTTGTGTTAAAGAGTCAAAAGATTGAGCAATGATTATAATCTTTGTGTAAAAGGCGGAAAAATTGATATTCGAACTGCCAGTGTTTATATTCTTTGTGTATTATTATTTATCAGGATTGGGACAGCCACCGCCAATGCTGAATTAATTTTTAAAGCAGTAAAAAAAAAACAAATAATAGATTCAGCAACGATAAACATAATATTAGAGCACAATGCAAAAATGAACGGACATCCAGATAAAATAATGATTTATATATCTCTAAATAGAAACATTTTAAGAAATGCATACATATTTATTTATTCTATTTAAAATGAATAAATGCGTAGCTGAGAGAATTGGGAGAGAATTTCAATATATATATATATATATATATATATATATATATATATATATATATATATATATATATATATATAAATATTAAAGTGTTTTTCACTTACAGACGAAGTCGTTTCGGGCTCTCTTACTCTCATTGGTTGCAGGCAATCGCATGGGCTCGAACGCAGTGTGTAGCTTCATGCTAGAATCACAAGACAAACGCACAGGGCCACACGGCGGCGAAAAATTAACATAGACAGTTATTGAAATCTTAACTCTTAACCGGGATGTGGGAGAAGTGTCATGTCGTCTAGTGTTCAACGCTCGAGTTGAACTAGCTATCGCAGAAATGACTACAATCTTTTCAATTTCAAACAGGGCTCTACTTTTAAGACTATTACATGTTTAAAGGGGCGTTTAACTATAAATATTTTTAAATATTAAAGTGTTTTTCACCTACTCTTTTCTTCCTGTGTATTAATAAGGGTTATATATATATATATATATATATATATATATATATATATATATATATATATATATATATATATATGATTATTTTTATTTACACAGACATGTACAAAATCGGCGACACTGGCATGTCGATGTTATCGATCAACAGTTATTATAAACTGAGATCTCATCAGGCAGAGTTAGAATCCGATCTTTACCGTAGATCATATTTTGGAAAGAATGAAATGGAGAAAAAATGAAGACGAAGAAGAAAAGAAATTTAAAATTTCAAAATTTAGGAAGTCACGTGGTTTGAGACCGTTAAGAATCAAAAGGTTAAAATCAAAATATAAAATATAAAATATATAAAATATGAAATATAAAACATAAAATATAATAAAAAAAGTAAAAAAAGAGAGATATAATAAAAAGGGTAGAATAAAGATAGATAGATAAATAGAAAGATAGATAGGTAGATAGATAGAAAAAATGAAATCGTCTGTTGATTCAGACAGAAAGTGGAAAGGGAACATACATGCAACATAATGTGTCAAAAAATCGTTGAACAGTTTCTTCAACTTGGGCGAACCACATATTCTCAAATCAGCTGTAATTCATAGCAGGCTATATGTGTATGAGTATTCAGACGTGTGTGTGTGTTCTCAAATCAGTTGTAATTGGTATATGTGTAAGAGCGTGTAGGCGTGTGTGTAGGATTGGGGGAGGCAGGGGTTGTTAATCTATTGTGTCACTAATTCTATATTTACACTGTTTTATTTTCCTTTCAAGTTTATCAAATTATCATTAATTAATTAATAAATCTAACAAATTTACTAGCAGATTAATTAAGTTTACATTAGTAGTGATAATAATGATAATAATAATAATAATAATAATAATAATAATAATAATAATAATAATAGTAATTAAAATAATATAAAATAATAATAATGATTATAATAATAATAATGATAATAATAATAATATCGGTAATGATTTAAAAGTACTAAATGCCGCCATTGTTAAGTATTAATAGTAATAATAATAATAATAATAATAATAATAATAATAATAATAATAATAATAATAATAATAATAATAATAACAACAACAATAATAGCAATCAATAATAATCAATAATAATTAATAAAAAAGTAATAGTCAGGTTAAAAATAAAATAATCAGGAAATACTAGAGGGTAATAGTAAATAATAAAATTAATAATATAGAAGTAGGTAGCAGTAATATTAATCACAATGGTTGTAAATATGGTAATATGAATAATTTTATTAATAATAGTAGAATTAGTAGTTGCAATAATACTGATCATATTAAAAATGGTAATAATAATAATAATAATAATAATAATAATAATAATAATAATAATAATAATAATAATAATAATAATAGCCATATTAATAATAATGGTAACCACAATAATCATAACAATAGTTATACTGATAATAAAAATAATAATAAATAATAATAAAAATAATACAAATAGTGGTAGTAATAATAATGATAATAATAATATCACTAATAATAAAATAATTAAAATAATAAAATTATAAATAATGGCAGTATAGTTAATGGTAATACCACCATTTCTACTAAAACTAATAATAACAATAGTAGTAAAAGACAGATCACGGTAACTCTGGTAATATTAATATTATTGACAATAATATATATATATATATATATATATATATATATATATATATATATATATATATATATATATATATATATATATCTTTGTAAGAGAACCAGAGCAAAGTTCTCTATTATTAAAAAAAATAAAAAATAAGAGCGTAATATTTATTTATATATGCATTACAGAAGATAAGAACAACATTGGTACCTTCGGTTTCGATTCCGACAAAAGGGGAACAGCACGTGACCGTCCTCTATAGACCCTCCGTTGTCAACGGAGGCTGAGAAGGGTCACGTACTGTTTCTCTTTGTCGGATTCGAAACCAACGATACCAATGTTGTTCTGATTTTCTGTAATACATTTATCAATAAAATTATATATATACAGAGAATGGTAGTTTGCTTAAAGCATTGTAGTAAATATTTTAAGAAGGCTGGAGGCAATGCAGAGTGTCGGATTGATGAGAAGTTGGAAATAACAAAAATCCATTTTGACGAATTCTCAACACAGACAGACTGTGTTTATTTTTTACAAAGGGAAGATTTCTCCGAAATATTAAATGATTCTCAATCATCATCCGGACAACACACACAGCCGACACCACACTTGCTGTTATGTAAGATTGTAAAGAAAAATAAATAGTAAGTCCTTCTCCTTCGATTTATTATTTTTGTTCTTTCCAGCTTCTCATTAATCCGGCACTCTGCATTGCACTCAGCCTATTTGAAATTTAAAATATATCAAATATGCATTGAATTTGATTCATAGCCATTAGACATCAGTTAGGCAGGATTCCATGAATTTTAATTTCTTCTTAAACTCCCTTAAGCTTAAGCCTTACGTTTTAGACATGTTCAAAAAAAAAACAACATATTTTCACATCATTGACGCATCACATTTTTTCAAATATTGACTTCTATGTTTTACTTCAAATCCGTCATCTTGAGAAAGTCTTTAAATAAAGACGACAGATTTCGAAGCATAAAAAATTCAATTTTTCTTTTTTTTTCTTTTTCATTATGTTGGATTATTATTTTATAATAATCAAATTACATATTATATATATTTTTTAATTTATACAAACATTATTAGGCTACAACTTTGAAAACATGTGTTGGTCAAAGCTAGACCTCTTCAGGCCAACACCCTTTATTTACCAGTGCATTTGATGAAATGAGAGAAAAACATTACTTTCTGAAACTTAACACGTGATCAGCTAAAAAAAACAAAACAAATCAAATCGCCTTAAGTATTATATAATTTAAACTTTAAATAACTTTTATTTATTTATTCTTTTTAATTAAAGAAAATCGACTATATAATCAAAACATGTAAGTTAATGTAAGTATACACTTAAAACAGGCGTTCCTTACAAGCACGCGCGCCAAAGCAGATAAAATATAGCAATGAATATGAATAAAATAGAATAAATTGTAGACATCTTTTTAAAGATAACATATCTCAGTTATTTTTTGTGCTTCAGAAATGCACACATCTAAATAAATAAATGCGAATGTTAGGACCATTTCCTACACTAACTGTAAAGCCAAAACGGCTTCAAGTTAATGTACCTTATTCAATAGATGCACAAATAATGTTTGCACGAATAAAAGAAATATATATATATATATATATATATATATATATATATATATATATATATAGTAAGCTATGAAAATATATTTATGGCAATATATTTTTTTTCATAACTTACTACCAAGCTCTACTTACGTATAGAGCACTCTTGAAGTAAATACTGAAAATGTGTACATAAATTATATCTTCTTATAAAATTTTATGTGGATACATGAAATATATACATATATATATATATATATATATATATATATATATATATATATATATATATATATATATATATAGCGAGAGATATATTTTAACCATATCTCTATATAAAGTTAGTAGGTATGTGTATATGTTTATATATTAAGAAATCCACAGGTTTTAACATGACGTCAGATTAGAGAGAGATAGAAATATAAAGAGAGAGATATGGACACAATATAGGGGCGCGTTATTTGATTAATAACATGTAAACAACACATTCTTTGAGATTTATCGTACGAGTCGCTCAAAAATGATGTATCATCTCACATTCAAATGATATATCATCTCACATTCAAATGATATATCATCTCACATTCAAAAAAAAAAAGAAAATATATATATATATATATATATATATATATATATATATATATATATATATATATATATATATTGATTGGGGAAATGGTAGTTTGATCTGTACCATAGCCACGCATATAACTGTCCTGTTTTTAAATCTCCGAAATTGTTACAGGGTAAACAGCTGATGATCCCCGTGTTAATATTAGATGCTTACGTTAAGGTCTCCTGTTTTTGTTTCACTGTCAGATACTTAATCCCCCTTTTTATTTTATTTACTTACTATTATATATTTTATTTATTTATGAATTTTCCAACGAATGTTTAGTCTGCACTATTTTGGATTTAGTTAGTTTCTCTGGGAATTTAAACCGCATTTTCTTTTTTTTTGTCTTTTTGTTTAAAATAACTCAAAGCTTCTTTAGACTATATATATATATATATATATATATATATATATATATATATATATATATATATATATATATGTGTGTGTGTGTGTGTGTGTGTGTGTGTGTGTGTGCGTGTGAGAGAGAGAGAGAAGAAAGAAGCTACTGGAATAGGAAGCTGTATTATAATTAGGTATAAAAACAGCGAATTGATGGAGACCACTAGTCAAAAGAGCTGCAACTAAAGAAGCAAAGAATGGATCAGGCAATTCTGAAGAACGCATGCCATAATAGTATTTATAGAAAAGACTGAGACTAGCAACATCACGTCTGTGAGATAGAGGGTGCAGAAAAGACGTAAGATGGGGCCAATCAAATTACAGATACGTTTCTGAACCTTATCAAGAACCCTTAAATCGGATAGGGATTTATCAGCCTAAATATGACAGCGGTACTCGATATATGGGCTGATTGTAGGTTTGTAGAGAGAGTTACATGAGGCTGATGAGGATGAATACAGAGAGAGACAGAACTTGTGCCTGTCGCTCTGTTTGTTTGTTTGTTTGTTTGTTTATTTGTTTTTGCGCCAAACAGAACATAAACAATATGATGTCGCCGAACGATAAAGAATATTACAGTAAACGCAGACAGAGAGTCTAAACAAGGGAGAACATAAAAAAATATACATTTTCTTTTTCTTTTTTCGCATTGTCCGTCATTTTTGTTAAGTTGTTAGAATATGTGAAAAGATGGCGTCCATTGAGAAGAAAAGAGAAGAAAAAAAATGAATGGAGTAAAGTCATCGAATAAAAATTGTAGAGAGAGTTCTGAATAATCATTTCGATATAAATATTTGAAAAAAAAAAAGGATGGAATAAAAAACAAAAAATGACATGACACAAATGAGGAGCGTTTTATTAGAAAGTGGAAAGTGAAATCAAATATTTAAAATACTAGAAGAGCTACACGGTGTTGCCCAGGTTAGAGTGTGGGGTAGCATCATATGCAACATCATGGTAGGGAGAGTTTACTTTAACAGCAACCTTGATGCTGTCAGCTAGATATCTTACTCACCGAGCTATTCAGATATATGTTGATAATCTTAAACTAACGCTAATAAATAGATTAATTTCATTGTGTAACATGTTTGAAAATTGTCATTTGCTTCTTTAAGGGGCAGTCAGAGATGCAAAAATACTTCCATTATTTTCACATGCAAATTATGCATGTGGATATAATTATATTGAAAGTACACTTCCTAGTATGTCTTCGTTTTTAGGGGCAGACATGCACAGACATAAAGGTGTTCTCCTTGATTATATATATATATATATATATATATATATATATATATATATATATATATAAATTTCATTTGAATCAAAGGGAAAACAGTTTTCAGTCGATGGGGTTGTGCCCTCGGGGACAACCTTAATATTAGCAAGATTTGCGGAAATTTTGGGAAGAGACATCATTTTTGGTTATTTACCTATGATTTAAATTTCATTTGAATCAAAGGGAAAATAGTTTTCAGTGGGGGACCCCCAGAGTTCAGAAAAATAAAACGACAAATACAGTTCACTGATAGACGTTTCGTTTTCCAGCCTATTTCAGCCGCAACGTCAGATGTGCCCGGTCCCGATTCTTCTACAATTCATACGATACATTTAACAGATGATAGCCATTTGTAGCAAATACAGAAACCAGAAAATATTTAATAACCCAAACATTAAAAAGGCACCTCATTATCTAACAACATACTATCTAAAAAAGAAAAGAATATAATACAAGTACTAAAATAGAGCATTCTAAAAAAGGATTCAATATTTACACTGCACAATACTACCTTTTTTCTTTGTCTTAGTGAGAAATTGGCTCTTGTTATGTTCCCTGATAAGAATGGGTTGTCGAACAAGAGAGATGAGATAGGATTTAATTGCAAGCACTTCAAACAGTTCAAGGTGGATAAGTATGGTAATAACGTAGTAAATGAACTATAATTAACATTTAAAAATATAAAACTAAAACATCCCTTGATAAGTACAAAATGAATCTCATAAATAATTTTAGTGTAGTAAGGCAATCAGTAATTTGGAGGTAAAGGTTTGAAATTAAATTGATAAGTAATAATGCAGTTAAGAGTGTGTGTATGTCCTCTACTTATTTAATTACGAGTTGACTTCAGATAGGAAAAATAATGTACATACCCGTAAAGTGATAATAAGGGTTTAGTGGAAGTACTACCCTTCGATTGTTAGGTTTTATAATTTTTTAATATTTGACATAATTGTGTGGGGATGGTTTTTAAGTTGGTTGTTATATATAGAAAATATATCTTAGTCATTAAACTCAAAATAAAGTTTAATTTTGTTTCATAATTAAATACGATTAAGTGAAAACACACGACATTATAGCGAGAATGACAGCCGTATGTACACTAGACTGATTGACCGAATTTGCTGGCTGCGCGCTCTCTTATTTTTCCCCCTTTTTTCATCTTGGAGTTTCTGAGCGGATTTTAAAACCGGTCTTTACTTTTGTACATAGTCTTAAGAAGACGCTGATGCGTTGAAACACGAATTGATTAGTGTAGATTGCCACCAATGTTTATATATATATATATATATATATATATATATATATATATATATATATATATATATATATATATATGGGGTAAGGTACACGATAATTCATGAAAATGAAGTGTCGTGATGGACAAAATGTGTGAAAAGGTGACAGACGGAAAACAAGTCAAAGTGCAGGAGAAAAACAAAAACAAGAGATTTTTTGACCGGTTTCGTTCGTGGAGAACGTCTTCAGAAAATGAAGAATACAGAAATAATTTTATTTTATATTGGAGGCACACACATGGGATGAGGGGAAAAAATGATCTGATTGGATCATATGAGAAGACATTAAGTGATGTTGGGACATGATAAGTAGGTGATACATTCTTCTAAGGCGGTGGGGGAGGGGGGAAAAGGCGGCAGAGAATCAATATATATATATATATATATGTGTGTGTGTATATATCAGATCAACTGTCTATATTCGGAGGGTTTAGTATAACACTAAAGTTCTGTGGATCTTGCTTGCTTGCTGAATAATGTTAAACACAGTACAGCGAATGATGTCACAAAATGCAAATGGCGTCATTTTATGCGATTGATAAAAGAATAGTGGGAGGAGGGTGAAAGATGGGGGAAATAAATAGGGAGAAAGAGGGAGGAGCAAGAGAGAGGGTAAGAACGAAAGAGATGGGGAAAGAACGAGATGAGAACGCGTGGAAAAGAGAGAAAGCGCATATATTTATAAATTGTGTGGCCTTAACCGACATGCAAAAATTTCCACCCAATGCCCTCGTCTGACCCAAAATATTAGATTTAACCAGATCTGTTAAGTCAACGTTAGTTCATTGTACATTGTTTCTTTTTTGTCCTATTTTTATGCCCTCTTTCCTCTTACTCTTTTCCTCTTCTTTTCTTGTTCTTCTTAATTTGCGTCATTTATTTATTTATGTCACCATCTTACTTTCCTGGTCTTACGTCACTACTAGTCCCTCTATTTTCGGTTTCACACTCGTTTTTTTCATATTCGCAATTCATCGCCGAAGGCAAATTGTTGCTGCTATTCTTCTTTTTTTCATTTTCTTCTTTATTTAGGTCATTTATTTATTAAAGACACCCTCTTACTCTCCTTCTCTTACGCTGCTCCTACTACTGGGGAGTCAAGTAAATAGTGATGTATGCCTGTTTTGTAGCCTGTGGCCCCCCCAATTCTCACTCATTCTCCTCCTCTCTCTCTCTCTTTATCTTCTTTTCTCTTTTGTAATTTCACCCATTCCTCTTCTGATAGCCTTTTAAAGCCGAGTTCGTTTTTTTTCTCGTCTATATTCATCTCGTTGTCGGTTCAGTATTTGTCAATCAATACAAGATCGATTATACATACTTATCCCATCCTCATCCTCACAAGAGAACGAATAGAAAAGAAAATATCCCCCCCCTCACTTCACTTCCTCCCAATGTTAATAAAAAAAAACGAAACTACTTTTACCCAATTTAGGAAGTTAATACTGCAACGTTGGTGAAAATGATTGGCCCGGTCGGACTACAGACACTCTTTAAACCTCTTCAGCCCCAGAAATGTTCTTACACCCCTCCCCTCGTATTATGAATTATTCCCATCCTCCACCCCTCTCTCTCTCTCTATCTATCTATCTATCTCTCCGTCTCTCTATCTATCTATCTATCTATCTATCTATCTATCTATCTATCTATATCTATCTATCTATCTATCTATCTATCTATCTATCTATCTATCTATCTATCTGTCTGTCTGTCTATCTATCTATCTGTCTGTCTATCTATCTATCTATCTATCTATCTATCTATCTATCTTTCTCTCCCTCTTCACTTATTTAGTGTATTTTCTTTGCTGAGACCACTTAATATTTTGTCGGCTTACTGGCACCGAATTATCCTCGCTTTCTTTTTTCTTTCTTTATACTCTCTTTTTTTCTTTATTTCTTTATCCTCTCTTTCTTTCTTTTTTTTCTTTATCGTCTCATTTTTTCTTCTTAACTCTCTCTCTTTTTCTTTCTTTCTTTCTTTCTTTCTTTCTTCATTTTCGTTTTCTTTTCTTTCTTTATCCTCTTATTTTTCTTTCTTAACCCTCGCTTTTTACTTTCTTCATCTTCGCTTTCTTTTTTCTTCGTTTAACCCCTTTTTTTTTCTTTCTTTATTTCTCTCTTTATTCCCGTCTTCTTTTCTTTGTTTTGTTCATTGTCTGCGCACATCCTTTCTTCCATCTTTAGGAGTGGTTGATGGTCTGTCACCCTTAAGTTTTAAATACAACTTTTGTCTATCACACAAAAGTCTGAAATCACATTTTCACTCTTCTATAACTTAAGTTTAACATAGAATTTTGTGGTCTGTCACACTTGAGTTTAAATAGCATTGTCGTTGGTCTGTCATATATAGTTTAACATAGAATTCTGTTGGTCTGTCACCTTTATGTTTCAAATACTATTTTCGTTTTTTCTCTCATAGTAATGTTTCAAATAGCATTTTCACTGGTCTGTCCCGCTTAAAATTCAAATCGAATTTTCGTCGGGTTGTCACACTTTAGTTTCAAATAGGATTTGTGTCAGTCTGTTCAACGCAAGTTCGCATGTTCGTTTATCAAACATCAAAAGGTTTGGAATAGCACTTTGGCCGGCCTGTCACGCTTAAGATCCAAGCAAAATTGTTGGTAGTCTGTCAAGTTTAAGTTTCAAATAGCATTAACGCTGATCTGTCCCTATTTACTTGCCTCCTCTCAAGTGCAAAGTTAGACACAAGGTCGGTCTTTTAATGTGAAAAAAATCCAGCCTCCCCCCAAAAGGGCACTCTAGATTGGGACACACATTAAATTTTCCTCAGCTCAGAAGGATTTCTCTTCCAATGATCGAGGACAGAAAAGATGAAGTGTAATATCACAACAGATACTACACTTTGCTTGTATCCAAAAAGCCAAGGAGGTGGTTTGTCTGTCATCCTAAATTTTGAAATAAAATCTTCTGTGGTCTGTCACGCTTAAATTTTAAATAGAATGTTCTATGGTCTGCCCCGTTGTTTTTTTTTACTTATGGATCACCGTTTATCAAGGCCCAAAGGCCACTCGAGGATAAGGGTTAATGTTAATGAGTTTGTCAGGTGGACGTTGACACAACCCCTTGAAGATGTAAGAAGACGGTTGAAACTGGACAGGACAAGAATTTGTTAACATTAGACTTGAATACGATCATGTTTTAGTCAGCTGGCAAGCATCCCCGTTGCATTGTGTTCCATGGGCCGGCAGTTCTTGAAAAAAATCTGCTAGTGAAAGTTTCGTTTGACTTCAGGTACGCAGCGAAAGAAAAGAAAATAGTTTACATTTGTTGAAGCTAGATGAGTTTTTGTTGTGAATGTTTTACAGGAGGGGGAACAGAGAGTGGAGCTCAGTCGAGTACCTAATATGGAAATAACAATAGAGTAGAGAAAGACTAGTAACGTTTCTTCTGTGATAAAGATGCTACATCGAAAATAATATGACATCTGCGTTTCAAATCGGTCTGTTAGGCCCACGTTTTAAATAACCTGTTTGTTGGTCTGTCATATTTATTTACTCCTCTGCAGGAGTTAGGCACAAGGCCAGTTTTATCTTACTCCCACAAGTAAGATGTGACCACAGCTCGGGTCGAGTAAGTGGGGTTTGAAAAGCCAGCGCCCGAGAAAGTGAGCACTCTGGCCATTAAAAATTGCCTGGGCAGCCCCGTCGGCATTCCCCGGTAGGGGCGCCTCAGGCAGTAAGCAATAAACTTACTCCTCCCCAAAGAGGGGAGGCGAAGCCTGGGAGGGTGAACCTCCTAGAACTGCACAGGACAAACCCACAGACAGATGGAATCAAGCCCCGAAGGACAAGACGACACCCGTCTATAGGGTGCAGTATCCATCGGAACAGATACTACACTTACTTCCTAGCGTGAACTCAAGTTTACATCAGTAAACGCACAGATTACATAGACATGTCTTACGACTGTCAGTTCATGTCTCCTTTACGATTTGATTGGCTGGATTGATAATAAAGAGATTTGATTGGCTGAATTGATAATAAAGAGATTTGATTTGCTGAATTGATAATAAAGAGATTAAATTTTAAAAATATTGTAAAAATATTTTCAAATATATTTAATAAAAATATTCTTAAAAATAAAACTGGAGTATATTTTTTTTATCTTTTAACATAATAACAACGAAACAAAATGAGTTTGACAACAAAAAAATGAAATATAAGAAGCCTAATTTGATAACATTTTATACATAACCGTGAAACGACCCCTTCTTGGGTATGCCACCCAAACAACAAATAGCGCACCTTAAAATGGCATTTAGCTCGACGAAACTTTGGGAGCGAAATAGAAACGGACTGTATCCCCGTATAGGTCCTAATCGTAACTAAGTATCATTTTAAAAAAATTTAACTGTTGATAACGAATGCTGTACGTTTTCCGGTTTTAATGTCGTATTCCTATTTAGGGTTGATGGTGTGTGGTATATATATATATATATATATATATATATATATATATATATATATATATAACACCATCACCCCAAAATGGAAATATATCTGAAGAGAGCCGCACGAGCTCGAAACGTGTTATAAATCATAAAATTATAAAATGATGAAATAATAAACAATTGTTGAAACTGCACTGGTGCTGCACTGCCCTCTACTCTCTCTCTCTCTCTTTCTCTCTCTCTCTCTCTCTCTCTCTCTCTCTCTCTCTATATATATATATATATATATATATATATATATATATATATATATATATATATAGGTGAAAGAAGAGGGATAAACATGTACGAATGACAAATTTATTTCAACTTCGATTGTTCAATGCAAGGTGTACTCAGTAAAAAAACATATTTTTATTTTTACCGAGTACACCTTGCATTGAACAATCGAATTTGAAATAAATTTGTCATTCGTACATGTTTATCCCTCTTCTTTCATCTATCTTCACACATATATATATATATATATATATATATATATATATATATATATATATATATATATCTTTGTAAGAGGAGGAGAGTCCACAAATGATTTAAAACCGACGGTACCAACATTGTTTTGATCTTTTTTTTTTAAATATATATTCAACTTTCTACTGTTAACCGTGTGATTGTCTAATTCATCGGCAAGGGAAAATAATCAATAT
>OY744546.1:71289703-71322203 GCA_963556195.1 Sepiola atlantica
TATAACGCTGACATCAACATTGCGTTTAACAGAAACTCTCTATAATATGATGTTGCATATGATGCTATCCCACGCTATAACTACGGCAACACCGGGTAACCCTGCTAGCATATATATATATATATATATATATATATATATATATATATATATATATATATATATATATATAATTTATTTAGATACTGTATATTACATATTTCAGCAATGTACCGCGGTTTCATCCAAAAGGGCAGATTTAGACATCTTTAGTAAATCTCCGTGCCCAGTGGAATCATCGGCAAGCTGAAATGATTGTAAATGAAGTAAATATTAATTAGTTTTACCTACAGACATCGATGTTTCATGCTTACGCTATCTTCAGTGTAAGGGGATGCTAATTCAGGTCGGTCGGAGGGATCAAACTCGGTTTTACAAATCGCCATTAGCATTTAGAGGGATTTAAATCTATAAACACCAAATCAGCGGGCGGGTATAGCGAGCAGAAGACAACAACAAACGGTATATATATATATATATATATATATATATATATATATATATATATATATATATATATATATATATATATAAATGTGTAGGACGAAAATATATGAAAGCTTCGCGACACTGAATTAAGTTTATAAACTTTTATGCATCGATAACGTCTTTGTCGTTAATATTGGCATCTATCCCTTGTCTTGCTTATTTCTATCTGTATCATCACCCTCATGCTGATGTCTCCTCTCCATTTTTTTTCTTATTCTCGCCGGAGACCTCCCAGCTACCCGTCCGCCATGTTTACATTTTTACTGACGACAGGCGAAGATTCGCGCCAATCGTTGTTCCCGTGCGCCAGCCGAAAATATCCTATTAACGCCAGCAAGTCTCGTTGATAATTCGCGCCTCCGTTTATCTACACACACACATACACACACACACGCGCGAGTGAATGCGCGCGCACACACACACACACACACACACACACACTGTTGTTTCGTTTAAAAAAAAAATCAAGTTTATTTTTTGGGAGTTGAAACTTTTTAAAAATGTTAAACTTTATTTTGCTTATCTTTTTTTCAATTGCTTATGTTTACCCCATCTTTATCTATCTATCTATCTATCTATCTATCTATCTATCTATCTATCTATCTATCTGGCCTTATCCATATCTATCTATCTATCTATCTATCTATCTATCTATCTATCTATCTATCTATCTATCTGGCCTTATCCATATCTATCTATCTATCTATTTATGTATTCATCTATCAACTTGGCTCTGTTAATATCTATCTATCTAATATATATATATATATATATATATATATATATATATATATATATATATATATATATATATATATATATATATATATATATATATCTGTTCGCATCTCTTTGCTTTATCTATCTATATATGTACTTTTCTACTCTGGTCTTTCCGTATATATCTATATATTCTGCCCTGTTCTCTTATTTCTTTGTCTCCCCTTTCTCTCTCTTTCTCTTCCTCCATGGATAACCAAATAAACAGTGATAATTTCAACACTTATTTCGGCGGCTTGACGTCATAGGAGCGTTCAACTTAATGAAAGGATTTATAGTTAGCGACGTCATGCTGTGTTAATACTACACTTACAGTGTACATCTAGAGGTTTTCTAAGAGCTACAAATAATAAATATTTGTTTTTTGCTTATATATATATATATATATATATATATATATATATATATATATATATATATATATATATATATATAAAAGAAAGTGTGCTCGATCGCAGAAAAGTAAGAGCTAATACAATCTAACGAGTCCCTTGGGTATAGACTTTAAAATGCAAAAAGTCAACCCATTTGGATGAAACCGAAGTACGATTCTGAAATATGTAAGATAGTTTTAAAATAAATAATTTGTATTTATTTATTTATATATATAATATTAATATTGAATTAAAGATAAGCGATGTATCGTTTAATAATAATCTATCGTGATAATCTATCGCTTAATATATTGAATAGAGCAATCAATTCAAGAAATGGAAGATGAGTATAAAAAATTGTGTAGATACAATATTTATTTAAACTTCTGATGCTTTAATAAATATTGTATCTACACAATTTTTTATTCTCATCCTTCACTTTTTGTATATATATATATATATATATATATATATATATATATATAATACACGTTTTCTTTCTACTTCAAGAGGAGAGAACTAAAATCTATAATATCTGAGTTGCTTCCTATTGTCTATTGTTCTTGCTTCAAACAATCAAGCACTCGGGTTAATTTTCCTGCTATTACTAAAAATTCACTAAAAAAGCATATTTTTATATACTCATCTGATTCTTTTTTATTACACTATTTTTAGCACTTAACGTGTAGATATCCTCCTCAATGAGGACATATCTTGAAAGTTTCGGATCTCACATTCAAACAGATCACTGAGCGGTCATATATGGCCTGACATTTTCGGCATTACGCAAACTGCATTTTGGGTTGTAAGACTTTTGATGCTGCAGGATCTTCCATTTGTTGGTATATGGCGTATGAGTATTATTTAGACTCAGACTCGAGCCGCGAGGCTGTGAACATTCCGTTTGTGTGATTATAAAGAAAGTCACATGGACTTCGTAACGCTGTTTGATATTACCCTGCGTCATTCTAATGTAGATCTTCTACGTCTAGATGGTTGTGCCAGATGAGATGCTAGCTTCGTACACAACGGATTTTACTTAACAATTTCCATCTAGAGACAAACTATCTGTATCTCTATATGAACAGGCCGTGTGATTTCTCACTTTAGCCTGTGTAGTTATCAGTGATCTCAGGAGTAACTGATTTTGACCAGCTTTCTATTGAACACTTTCCGGAGCCTGCTGGATTGTGGAAAATGGTTATCTAATACATTAAAGAAAATCCTACCGATCTTGAATACAATTGACCCTCGATGTCTGGTTAGTGATGTATGATATTTATCCGTGAACCTGCTCTCACATAGGGCCTTATAAGGGACTGCCTGGTTAAAAATAATAAGTCTGGGTGATAGGTTAGAAATTTTGCGATTGATATTAAGAATGATATTTTTAAACACAATAGGGTGGTGGTAGGATTGTGCATTTCGGTTTGTTAAAATACAAGTCAGCTATTTTAATGAATTACCTCGTGAATTAAAAATCATAAAATTAAATAATTTATTTAAAAATTAAAAGGCAGTTATTTTGAATAATTACTTCTTTCTTTCTTTCTTTTATTCATTCATTCTTTTTTTCATTAATTCTTTCTGTAATTTTGTCCAACCAACTTTCATTCAATTATTCCTTCTTTCTACCTTTAATTTCTTTCTTTCTTCTTTCTTTACATTCCTTCTTTCTTTCATTATTCAATCGTCTCCTCCTTAACAACAGCTCTCTCTCTCTCTCTCTCTCTCTCTCTCTCTTTCTCTCTCTCTCTACCTACCTACCTACATTTCCCACCCCGCCGAATTACAAAACAAAAAAAACAAAAAGACTCAACGAATGTTTTATTTATCCATAGGCAAATAAAACATTCCCTTCGTCGCTTCATTTTCCTTCTGACATATTTCGATTATTCTCTTTTGTTCTCTTTTACTTTTCTTCATTTTGTTTGCATTTCATTTTGTCTCCTGTCGCCATTTTGTATTGTTGTTAAAACGCCGGCTCCGTTACAAAGTAATATGCAACCGTTATTAAATTTCAACCTTATTTATTCTTACTATTCATTAGATTCAATTCGGCTTTCTATTATTTTGTTGTTTCTTCCTGTTCTATTGCCGTTCTTTTATTTTGAGTTGCGACCATGCATTTCTTAGAGCGACTCTGTCCGTCGGCGGGTCAGTCACGTTTTCACGATCGAAATAGCATAAAACGTGCAGATTGAATGGACGCATCTTACTTTAGATACGCCCAAGCGTATCTATCTTTGTAAAAAAATTTTTATTTCTCCCGCCCTGCTAATACTTTGCTTAAATTTAACTTTCTCTCCATTCAGCCTATTCCCCTTAATGCCACTTTCTTGGCCTTTTGGCCAAGATCAAAGTGTAGTATTTTATAATAGCCTAAGTAGGACGACCCCTAGAGCAAATGTGGTATTGTGGTGACTGAGATGATTTAAGTTAAGAGTAGGATAGACATTTTATTACCTTAGGCAAAGGATGATTAACGACACCCGTCCTTCACACTTTTGATGGCCTTGTGCCTAATTTGTTTTAAATATGAATATGTATTTTCTGCAAATAAATATTTCAAAGTGTAGTATGTGTTCTCGGCCTGAGCATGGCGTGCACGGTTCCTCGTCTGGTCCGATCTCAGCCCTTCGGGTGAGTTTAGCTTTTTATCTAGTCGAATGAATGAGTTACCCACCCTCTTGGTAATAGAAACCCTCCAAAATGCCAACTCCCCACTTTCAATTCTTTGTCCTCAGCCTCCCCCAACTTGCACTTATTTTGGAAAGACACCACCCACTCTCCAAACTCCATCCCCCACTTTCTTTTTTCTCCCACTTAGATCCCACATCCATTTAGAGACGAACCTGCTTGTTTTCGGTTCGGAACAAACCGGAAAACAGTGGGCAGTCTAATATTTAGAAAGGGTTTTTGCTTTTCTCCCCCCCCCCATTATATACCAATGAATTTCTGTACATATAACCATATTTATTTATTAATTT
This sequence comes from Sepiola atlantica, assembly GCA_963556195.1. Taxonomy (NCBI): domain Eukaryota; kingdom Metazoa; phylum Mollusca; class Cephalopoda; order Sepiida; family Sepiolidae; genus Sepiola; species Sepiola atlantica. Next base: position 71,294,376 of record OY744546.1, read on the forward strand.
ATAAAAAAAACTTTGGAAAAATTTTAAGATTGCAAACTTATTTATAATAGCCCAAGTAGGACGGCCCCTAGAGCAAATGTGGTATTATGGTGACTGAGAGGATTCTAGTTAAGAGTAGGATAGACAATTTTATTACTTTAAACAGAGGATGACTAACGACACCCCTCCCCACACTTTTGATGGCCTTGTGCTTAATTTGTTTTGAATATAAATATATATTTTCTGCTAATAAATATTTCAAAGTGTAGTATCTGTTCCGATGGATACTTTGTCCTGTGCAGTTCTAGGAGGTGCACCCTCCCAGGCTTTGCCTTCTCACCCTTTGAGAAGAGGTTAGCTTATTGCTAATCGCCTGAGGCGCCCCAACCGGGGAATGCCGCCGAGGCTACCCAAGCAAGTTTTGTCGGCCAGCGTGCTCTTCATTCTCTAGGGCGCTGGCTTTTCAAATCCCACTTTCCGACCTTGTGTCACATCTTACCGCTGTGGGAGGAAGATAAATACCAAGATAGAGAGAGCAAATGAAGCGAGAGTTAGGGTAGGAAAAAGAAGGAAAGAGAAACTAAAGAGAATGAGAGAGGCCTGTTAAGTTTGAAATAGCATTTTCGTTGGTCTGTCGTGCCTGTTTGTTTGCTTTTTACTAAAGGGTCACCACTTATCAAGGCCAGGGGATCACTCGAGGATGAAGAGATCGTCAGTTATGATCGCCTTCACAAGAAGATCAGAAACATTTACTGGGATGTGTAGGACATTACTTAAGAGGAACTGATTGTCCATGTGGACGGCTCAAGTGTTTGTTCACATTAGACTTGAACACGACCAGGCTGTAGTCGGTTGGGAAGTAGTTCGGGATGTTCTAGGAAAGAAACTCTGTTCATGGAAGTTTCGTTTGGTTTTTCGTGAGGATAGGGAGAAAGGAAAGTGCCTTGCCGTAGATGTAGCTAAACGAGTTCTTGCTGAGAATGTTTTACAAGGGGGGGTATCTTTTGTTGGAGCTTAGTCCTACCATGAACCTAGCGATACAGAAGAGAGAGGCTAGCAACACATCTTCTGTGTGAAAGAGGCTGGGGAGACGAGAATAGAACGTCTCCCATTAGATTGTGGAGTCGATTTTATACTCTGTTAAGGCAGGGAAGAGTGCCCCGAGCAGCACCTCTCCAGACAACAGTACTCCATCTTAGGACGTATCTGGCTCTTATAACGGTAGAGGATTGCGTCGGGAGTGAGGTACTTTTTAGAGTGGTAGAATGATCCTTCTATTTTTCCAGCAATCCTAGCTACATATTTCATGTAAGTATGGTGTTCTCTCGACGTAAATTCACTAGACCAACTCGACAATCAACTAAATCCCATTCATTCACTGTGGAGGTCCCCAGATGCCGGAGAGCCTTCTACTCAAATAGCTTCTTTCCTCGTACTGCCGACCCCTAGAACTCCCTTCCAGCCCCTTGTTTCCCCGACAGTACTGAGATGCAGAAATTTAAAACAGACATCTCGCTGCGCAGATCCCAATTTTCTTTTTTCTCAGTAGCCCTTTACGTTTACAGTGGCGGCCTGCCTTGTTTGGGGTGAACTATGTTAAAAAAATAAAAATAAAAAGTCTTCTAATTTAGGTCGAGTGTAAAAGTCAGTCGTAGCGAAGAGAACCATTCATTTCGACTGGGGAGAAGTGAGGATCCGAGCGTTGGTGGTGAAAAGAGAGAAGCTTGGTTTTAGAGGTGTTAAAAGTAACAGACCACTTTTTCCCCATTGCACAACGTGCTCCAGATCGGAAGAGAAAGAGTCAGAAAGACAATGATCATTAATGATCTTCTAAGTGGTTCCATAAATAGTTGTGCCCTCTGCATAGATGTCTACGAATGCTCTCAGAATATGATTTGGAAGACCATTTGTGAAAATCAAGAAAGGAGGTTGGGCCCAGAATGGATCCTTGAGGCACGACAACATTGATGCAATTACTTTTAAAGACCTATCGAAGAGAAGAGATTTGATGGCTGAGATGAGATTTTCAGATATTCCATAGCTAACAAGTTTGTGAAACAGACGTTAGTGGCAGACCTTATTGAAGGCCTTGGACATATCCAGAGCTATCGCCCTAGAAACAATTATTAATATTTCCATATAAACAATGCTTTCTAACCAAGGACAACACTATATTATTACAATTTGCACCGCCATGTGCCGTCAAAAAAAAAAAAAGACTCTCATTCGTTCACCAACATCGAACTGATAACACCAAAAAAACAAGATGAAAACTAAAAGGAAAAAAAAATGAAAGGTATTTTTATATATCTTTATTTGAAATTCAGTAATTCTGATGAAAAAGTATATCTTCGAAAATTAAATTGAAAAAAAAGTTAATAAAACTAAAATGCATTGTATGGCGTTCTAATTGCTTATTATTTTTTTTAATAATTAATATTTCCATATGAACAATGCTTTCTAACCAAGGACAACACTATATTATATATATATATATATATATATATATATATATATATATATATATATATATATATATAGTAGAAGAATATCTGTCGCAGGACGGGTAAAATTAAGTCCCCGAACAAAACACTTTTGCGCCATTTTTATGAAAATTTTACGAAAGTAAAAATCAAGATAAAATGTCACAAAACTTCATGTCTAGAATCCTTATTCTTATTTGTATAAAAAAAATGTAATTCTTGAAAATGTCTAAAATTTAAGGCTTAAGCATATAGGGTTTTAAAAAGAAATTGAAATTCATGGTATCTTCTTAAATTTGTGCCTAATGACTATGGATAACATCCAATGTTAATTCGAAATATTTGAATTTTTAAACAGAAGGCTGTGGCTATAGTATGCCCCCTCTAAAACTTTTTTTGATACGTCACAGAAACTGAAATTTGAGGAACATATATATAAATTGATGTTTAATAATTATTTTTTAAATTTCACAAAAGTCGGAGGTTGCTTAAATTTCACGAAGGGATTGCATCCTATTCTATCCCCTTTGCATAAAAACATTAAAAGAATTTAAATAACGCTTAGGTTATGCCCCCTTATGCCTAGACACTGTGGTTCAAAATTCATTATGATCTGTTAATCAGTTTAAAGAGTGAATGCTTTTCGTACAAATATATAAACATATACACATACCTAACTTTATATAGATCGAGATATCGTCCAATTATCCGGACTCTGAAAATACGAATTTGCACTCTAACCATCAAGCTACACCTAATCATTCAATGCTTATGGTAATAAAGAGTTTCGTTTCGCTATAAAAAAACTGGAAGGTCATCTTTTTATAAGATACTCTTATTTCTTGTATCTTTTGCTTCCCCTTTATGGAATGCATTATCTGTGAGAAAGACATTTTGGCAACACGTTCGATGCTTCTCCATTTTGTTTTTTAAAGCTAACTTTTAGAGTGAATATTTATGAAGAAAATTTGTTTTTGTGTTTTTTTAAGCAGTTTTACACTCGCCGAACCCGACATTTTAAGAGAAGTGAACTCTTCCATTTCTTCGCTTCTCATTTAAATAAATATGAATATTTGCATTTTTCTTTTATTTCGATTTATGCATTCTTTAAATGTAAGTTTTTTTTTCACCGTTTTCTTTCCTCGCCCGTTTTGATGAATATTTGTTCTTACGAATTATTTCGCTTTTTGGTTATTGGAAATTTCTTTCTTCTTTTCCTTCTTTTTCTTCTTTTTCTTCTTCTTCTCCTTCTTCTTCTTCTTCTTCCTCTCTCATTATATTTGTTTACTTCCTACTCTCCATTTTCGTTTTCTTTCTTCTGTCAATTCTCCCTTCTCTATCTCCTCCTCCTCTTCTTTTTTCTTCTTTTTTCTGCTTCTTCTTCTTCCCCTCCCCTTTTTCATCTTTCTCTTTCTCTATCTTCTCCTCTTCTTTTCTTATTTTCCTTATTTTTCTCAATCTTCTTCCTATTATTATTATTATTTGTACTCACTAGGAGTTCTTACACAGATCATCGTCAGTGATTGCTCACCGACAACAACCAGTGGTATTTCCTGGAGTCTGAGTGACAACAAGCCTCCCCAGATTTCCAGTATTCTTCACCTCTTTTCGATAACGATGTGGTATCGCAACAGCCTCTTACCATTGATTTCTCGCTGGTAAGGAAAATTGGTCTTCTCTGGGATTTGGGTGGCAATAAGCCTCCCCAAGGTCCCAGACATTATTATTATTATTATTATTATTATTATTATTATTTACTCACTAGGAGTTATCACACTGGTCATCGTCAGTGGTCGCCCACTGCCGACAACCTGTGATATTCCCTGGAGTCCGAGTGACAACAAGTCTCCTCAGGCCTCCAGTATGCTCCACCTCTTTTCGTTCATCACCGCTGATGACCTTGCGGTAATCGCAACAGCCACCTACCAACGATTTCCCGCTGATAAGGACCATCGGTCCCCTCTGGGGCCCGAGTGGCAACAAGCCTTCCCAAGGTCCCAGAGCTGTCCGCGCTCTTCCAGTAGAGGTCTGGTTGCGCTTTCCCTCCTCGACCCTCTTTCCATAATTTTTGGTGGCGTCAGCCTATGCTTGCGCCTCTCTCGTGCGGTTGTATTTTCCCCGGTTCTGTTGATTTGTGCTTCCATGTGTTTGTTCTCCATTCGTTGCTTATGTGGGTTGGTTTCCGCATTCGAGGACATTTCTCAGGATTGTAGCTGTTTTGATCATTACTGTCCTTTGTATGGTCTCAGTTATCCCTTTGATTCCTATTTCTCCTAGTCTTTTCTCCATGTTTTGGGGACTGTTCCTAGTGCTCCTATGATTATTGGTGTTATACTGATTTTCTTCATGTTCCATATTCCTTTGAATTCTTTGGCAAGTTCAGTATATTTGCTTCTTTTTTCCGTCTCTTTGATCTTCACTCTGTGGAACGGCAAAGTCCACGATTTTGCAGGATTTTTCTTTCTTGTTGATTATTATCATATCCGGTCTCCTTGCTGTTATGGGTTTGTCTGTTTGTACATTCATATCCCATATTATTATTATTATTATTATTATTATTATTATTATTATTATTATTATTATTATTATTATTATTATTATTATTATTATGTTTCATCTTCAACAACGCATATGTGTGTTGATAGACATAACAAGTGTATTTACGACAAGATTGAAAACCAAACGGCTGATCACGCACAAATGCGATGAGCAGCCAAGTACCTTATCCATTGCGCTAACAAACTGTCTTACTGTCTGTTTCTAACGGTCGAAAAGAAATGAATAAGATTCAAAATATGAATAATAAATTATAATCTATTTTCTAGTATATATATATATATATATATATATATATATATATATATATATATATATATATATATATATATATATATATGTATATATATATATGTATGTATATAAATATATATATATATATATATATATATATATATATATATATATATATATATATACAGAAAGAGATAGATAGGTAGAGAGAGAAACAGAGATATAGAGTGATAGAGAGCGAGAGACACGGAAAGCGAGGGAGAGAGAGCGAGTGAGAGAAAGAGAAACTTTGACGAAATAATTTTGACCATTCGAGAAAATTCTTCAAAGAATAAAAAAGAAAGCAGATAAAATATCGGTCGAAGTGTTGGGTAAGGGCTAGAAAGGGAGGTTAATAAGAAAGAGAGAGAAATAGTAATAATAGATAGATAGGGACAGATTGACAGACAGAAGAAGGGAGACAGATAGAATGAACAGATAAAATTGTGAGTTGGGGAGATAGATGGATAGATAGATAGATAGATAGATAGAGAGAGAGAGAGAGAGAGAGAAAGAGAGAGGGCTTATAATTACAAAGAGAGAGAGATTATTATTATTATTATTATTATTATTATTATTATTATTATTATTATTATTATTAGTCTTCACACGAATAATGTCCAGTGATCGCTCACTGACAACAAAAGGTCGTCTGGTTCCCGTGAGGTTTAAGTGACAACAAGTTTCTCTAAATTTCCGGCACTCTCTGCTTCTTTCGGTAATCATTACAAATCGCTTTGTGTTCTCACAACAGCTGTTTACCATTGATTTATCACTGATACCGTTGGTTTTCTCTGGAACCTACGTGGCAATAAGCCTCTACAAGATTCAAATACTCTCCGTGCCCTTCCATTAGAGGTCTGGATGTTGCTCTCTCTCTCTCCTCGATGTTTCCATTGTCGCTTCCGGTCGCTTCGTAACCATTTTCTGTGACAACAATTGATGGAGAAGATAAGATTATGTGAATTTGGTAATTGCAGTTCTATTAGTTTCCTGTATTGCTCTTTTATGTTTATATGTGGTATTATGTGATATCATATTTGAATATCCTCGCTCGACTTTCTGCTTATATTTATTTTTGTTTCATTTGTACTTTGCAAATACATAAGGTAGTTTATATTTCTATTTGTCTTTGTCAATTTACACCCACCATTAGACTCCTTCAGTATGTTTTTGAGTGGCATGATGGCCATAACAAAAAATAGTGCAGCTAGAAAGTCTCCCTGTATAATACACATCTCTGCATTTTTATCTCCGTCAAGTGTTGTCTTCCGGCTGTAAGTCCAAGTCGTCATGTTTCCATTGTATTCTCCATAATTGACGTCATACATGGAGGTGACGGTGGTTAAGTGGATATCGACACGGACTGAAGACCTGGGTGTTCCAAGTTCGAATCCAGTCGGTACCACTTTCACTTAGGGATGTTGCCAACCACTTCGTGGTCCTTCCCGTAAGTACCCGATGTCTTTCCAGAAAGATTTTCTAACTAGAAAAACATCGGGGAAACTAATGCCAACACCAGAATCATCTGATTCACACGAAAGAAAAAGAAGACATCATACATTAGTGTGATCTTCCATCGATACTTTCGGTTTCACTAAATCGGGTATATTCAGTATCTTTAGTCCCCCGGACAAAGTTTCCAGTGTTTCTGTGAAACGGAAGGTATCAATGGAAGATCAAACTAATGTATAGCATCAATTGAAATAAAAATGAAAAATATATGTATATACTCTTTTTTATTTTTATTTTTGTTTACTTTGGTTAATTCCAAATAAGGGGTCATTTTGTCACTGAGACGTAAGGGGCTACTGTGAATAAAAGGCCAGATTTAATAAGGGGGCATCCTAAGTGGGGAGTTGTGCAGCAAGATATTTGTTTACATTACATTTAAATCTCTGCATGTTGGTACAGTCGATGAAACAGGTAGCAAGGAGGGAATTCCACCCCCCAAAAAACGGTTCAAGGGAAGAAGCTATTAGAGTAGAAAGTTTCCCAGCATCTGAGAACTTTTACAGTAAAGGGATAGGTAGGCCTTTGCTGCTTGTCGGGTCTGCCGGGGGTACTTATGTGAAGAGGGATGCAAGTGCAGTAAGTTCGTGGAGCCATACCGCGGAGGTATTTATAAAAACTAGCACAGAGATGCAACATTACGGCGATGGGACAAAGGCCGGATCTTGATAGACAGTGTAGGACCTCTTGGACAAGTGATGGAGGACTCTGGTTATTTCTCCTATAGCACCAATTTACGCTATTTATGAACATCTTTTTAAAGTATTATGAATTAAAAGCATAAGTGCCAAGTGCGATAGAAATATGCTCACTATTTGAGATAGAGCATTTTTATAGAAAAGAAAATGATGATAAACCAAATGATAAGACTTATTTATTTGAAAAAACATGGTGTAAAGGACCTTCTTATTAATAATTCTTTGTTCTAATATTTACATATAGTAAACTTGTAAAGTATGTAACTTAACGTTTGGTTTATTATGATTTTTTCGCTATATATTTCTCTTTATGTATATTTATATATACATATATATATATATATATATATATATATATATATATATATGTATATGTATATATATATATGTATATGTGTGTATGTGTATATAATATGTATATATGTGTATATGTGTATATGTATATATGTGTATATATATGTATATATATATGTATATATATGTATATGCGTATATATATATATACATATATATATATATATATATTCCATTTTATTTGTTTGGAGGGTCAATTTAATTTAATATATACATTATAATAAAATAAATAGATTTTCGTATTTCAAAACTATTTTCGTTAAAACATTTTTAATATTCATTTCTGAAAAAATTATGCTAAAATACATAAATATTTATATACATACACACGCACACACATATATGTATGTGTGTGTGCGAGTATATATATTATATATATATATATATATATATATATATATATGTGTGTGTGTGTGTGTGTGTGTGTGTGTATAAATATGATATATGTCATATATATATATATATATATATATATATATATATATATATATATATATATATATATATATATAATATGTTTGACTAACAATTCGCTTTCTTGTTATTTTATTTAATTATGTTCATAGACTCAAATATTTTCGCCGTGAAGAAAAAAAGAGAAAGAAATCTGCTCACTCAAAAGCTATTTCGTCATAGCGAAATAGCGTTTCCATTTTTTTTTTACATGAATTCGACTGTTTTAGGTGACATTTGATCAATGCCTGATCTGAAACTATAATAAAGAAAAGGAAAAACATTACTCAGAACATCAAAACACGACAAAGAGCAATAAAAAATTATGTTTTCAGGAATTGTGTAAAAGTAATTAGAAGATCTAAAGTGGTAGACAATGATATTTGAATTTCTTCCATTTGTCTTCATTTCATAGTGTGATTTATTCATCAAAATCTTACATAGAAAGTTATCTTTTCAGGTTTACAAAATTAGACCCAAATAGAAATCCGTCTGATATATTTGATTCGGACTAGCCTATTTTTTGTTTTGCCTTCCCCTATCTAGCACGAATATATTTTATTTCACTTTAGTTTTTTTTCTGAAAATACTTATTCTGGCTTAGAAAACTTTTAGAATGTAGACATTTTATTTTCCTCGCAGATATTTTCCTTTACTCACTGAAACAGATTAAAGGAAAGTTATCGTCGATTCTCTCCTTTAACTTCTTTAAAAATAAATACATATATTAATAAAATTATGCGACTTCGAGTGTGTCTATGAAGGTGCGAGTGTTTTTTTGTATGTGTGTTTCTTGCTGTTACATTAATTACTCATTATTATACGTCCTTTATTATTAATCGATTTGCAGCAAGTACTGAAACGTCATTAAAATATCAAATTCCATAAAATAATTATATAAAATAATAACAAAATTATGTTTATTTGCTCGTAAACAAGGCAATCATTCTTTTTTATTCCCGGGCAACGCCGGATAAGAACAGCTAGTAATTACAAAATGTAGTAATTACAAAAATATTTTACTCAGTGAAATTTTTCTTTAGAAATAGATTAAACGGAAATTATTGTCAGTTCAGTTTGATTCTGACTAGCCTATTATTAGTTCTTCTTTCCACTCTGGTATAAGTATGCATATATATTATTTCACTTTAGCTTTTTTTCTGAAAATACTTATCCCGGCTAAGAAAACTTTTAGAGTGGAGACATTTTCTTTTGCTGACCGATATTTAGATTTACTAAATGAAACAGATTAAAGGTAAGTTATTGTAAAATCTCTCCTTTGATTTCTTCAAAAATAAATACATATATTAATTAAATTATGCGACTACGAGTATGTCTATGAATATGCGAATGTTTGTATGTGTGTGTTTCTTGCCGTCACATTCATTACACATTATAATAGTCTGTGAATATGCGAATGTTTGTATGTGTGTGTTTCTTGCCTTCACATTCATTACACATTATAATAGTCTGTGAATAGGCAAGTGTTTGTATGTATGTGTTTCTTGCCTTCACATTCATTACACATTATAATAGTCTGTGAATATGCAAGTGTTTGTATGTATGTGTTTCTTGCCTTCACATTCATTACACATTATAATAGTCTGTGAATATGCGAATGTTTGTATGTGTGTGTTTCTTGCCTTCACATTCATTACACATTATAATAGTCTGTGAATATGCAAGTGTTTGTATGTGTTTGTTTCTTGCCTTCACATTCATTACACATCATAATAGTCTGTGAATATGCAAATGTTTGTATGTATGTGTTTCTTGCCTTCACATTCGTTACACATTATAATAGTCTGTGAATATGCAAATGTTTGCGTGTTTCTTGCTTGATTTATTTCATGGTGCGATTTATTCTTCAAAATCTAACATATAAAGTTGTCTTCGCAGGTTTTCAAAATGAGACTGAAATAGCAATCCGTCTGATACATCAATATTTTATTCGGACTCGCCTATTTTTAGTTGTTCCTTACAGTTTGGTATAAGCATTAATATATATTATTTTACTTTAGGTTTTGTTCTGAAAATACTTATTTCGGCTAAGAAAACTTTTAGAGTGGATACATTTGTTTTTACTTACCGAAATGTTTATTTACTCAGTGAAACAGATAAAAATACATGTATTAATTAAATCATGCGACTTTAAGTGTGTCTATGAATGTGCGAGTGTTTGTTTGTATGTGTGTGTTTCTTGCCTTCACATTAATTACACATTATTATTTTTCCTTTATTATTAATCGTTATTTTTTAAATTCCTATTTCATCAAATAATTATATTAACTAATTACATCAAATGAATACAAAAATACGTTCATTTTCATCGTAAACAAGTGAAAAAAAAACAATATTCCCGGGCAATGCCGGATAGGAACAGCTAGTATAATAATAATAAAAAAAACCTCTATGTTGTTTGTTTTTATTTTTTGTTTGTTTTTCAACCGTTTCTTGGTGGATATTACAGAAGAAAACACCAACAGGCTTCTTTGTCATGTTCAAAGGAAAGCAATTTTCTTCCTGACTGATTGTCTGTGTATGACTAAATCCTGGAATCCACTAAAAATACATTTACATACCGTACACATTCCGATTAAGTATGACCCCGAGCAGGTTATGGAAAATACTACTCTAACATTGATAGTACGCTATAAAAATGACTGTAAATCATTTAATGTCAAAAGGGCTTTATTCAGTCGATGTGACGTAACTTATTCTGATATGGAAAAGTCAGTGAGAAAAAAATATGTGCTCACATTAAACATAAATGAGAAAATATAATTTGCATGAATAAGCAAAAAGAAACTAAGAAAATAAAGAGAAAAATGGGTAAAGAAAAGGGAAGATAAGAGAATAATTGATTTCTGGTGACCTCTTAAAACGGGTAAAACATACACAACAATGGGATTTCTCGTAGTTTCAGTTCCCTTGGTATTATTTCAATGTTTTTTCAATATATTTTGTTCTGATTTTTTTTCACTTGTTGGCGTTATCGAGTTATGTGGGTTGGTTTCAGCACTTGAGGATTTTCGGTGCATTTTAAGAATAGGTATCCATAAATTTTCAGCCGTGACGTAGTTGTGACGTATGTGACGTAAGCAATTCCGACTACGAACGGAGGAAGTTGAATCAAGTTGCGATGCTTCTACACAATAGGAACTGAACTATATTGACTCTGCAAACGAAACTAAAACTTAGTTTAAGATTAGTTTAGTGCTAGGTTAGAGTTAGGGTAAACATTAAAAAAAAACAGTTCGATTCATATAGTCTATATTGTTCGGTGAAGTTCGTTAACGTTCGCCAGTCACAGAAGTGTTCGGTAAAACTCGGAATTGATTACGTAAGTACTGAAATTTTCTTGGATACCTATTCCTAAAAAGTACCGGAATTTTATTATATTTCAGCAGTTTCCGATTTTGCCTAGTCTTTTTTTTCAGGTTTCTCGAAACTGTTCCTAGTGCTCTAATTATTATAGTAATTACAGTAAGTTTCTCCATGTTCCGTAATCCATTTCACTTCTCTGGAAAGTTGTATATAGTTTGCTTACCTTTTCGGTCACTTAGATCTTCACCTTGTGATCTGCTGGGACGACGAAATCTACCATGTTGAGGAATTTTCTTTCTTGATAAATTTTGTGACCTTCTTGTTTGGATGAGTTCGTCTCTTTGATCTCCATGTCCCATAGAATTTTGTGCTTTTCATTTTCCAATACTGTTTCAGCTCTAGTTGCCGGTACTATTCGAATGCATATTCAAAGTGAAAACCATTCGCATAGCAGACATTTTTAATATTGCGGTTGTGTAAAAACCTGAAATAGGTAAACTCGGAATGAGTTTTCAAGAAGTTAAAATTTATTAGCCTCAAATAAAAAAAATAGCCAGAGAAAACAATAAAATGGAATATAAAAGTAATTTTATTATTTTCCCCTAGTTTTGTTTAATTAGGAAAATTATTTTAATATTTATTAAAAAAAATGAAATTATTTTTATATTTAATCTTTTAGTATTTTTATTATTATTATTTTATTAATATTATTATTATTATTTATTATTATTATTATTTATATTATTTTATTATTATTATTATTATTTTTACTATTTTTATTTTTATTATTATTATTAATATTATTATTTCTGTTATTATTATTTTTATTATTTTTTAAATTATTTTTATCATTATTATTATTATTATTATCATTACTTTTATTATTATTATTATTTTAATTATTATTATTATTATTATTTTAATTATTTTAATTATTATTTTATTTATTTTAATTATTATTTTAATTATTTTAATTATTATTATTATTATTATTATTATTATTATTATTATTATTATTATTATTATTATTATTATTATTATTATTATTATTTGCGGTTTGTGTCCTGTTCATTTGTCGCCTTTTCTCTTCCGTGTGTTTCCTGCTGGGGTCATCATTCTTCAATGAAATGCTGATTAGCCAAGCGCACCGACCTCTTCTGTCGCTGATGCAAAATTAAGCGATTTCAATGGCGTTCGACAGCGCCACATGGCAAGGCTTCGTCCGCTCCTTTGGTGACCATTACGTGTGCAGGCCGTTGGGCGGTTAGTCAGTAAAGTAGGGGGCGTGATTAGGTATTAATCTAGGGGGTGAGTGGAAATGATAAGAATGTTATAAAAAAGAGAGGGGAGTGGGTGTTGAGAGAAAGAACGAAGTAGATTGAGATGTACGAAAGGGAGAAAAAGAAGATGAAGAAGAAGGTGAAGAAGAAAAAGAAGATGATGATGAAGAAAATGATGCTCATCATGAAGAAGAAGAAGAAGAAGAAGAAAAAAAATTAAAAAGATGATGATGAGGAAGAAAACTGACAGAGATAGAAAATGTGAAGAAGATTGTGAAGAAAAAATGAAGGATGGGAAGAACAAGATGAACAATGAATGAAATGAAGAAAAAGATGATGATGATGATGATCATGATGATGATGATGATGATCATCATCATGATGATAATGATGATGATCATCATCATGAAGAAAAAGATGATGATGATGATGATGATGATGATGATGATGATGATGATGAAATGAAGAAAATGAAGAAAAATAGATGTATTTCTGCAGCTCTTTTTTGTCTCTTCCACACAGTCTTCTATACTTACCAGTTCTTTTCCCCCTGCGTTTCTTTTCACGTAGCGCCAGTCCGTATCGTCTTTTGGATGTAGTGTGTTGTGCATGGTCATTACATCTCTTAGTCTTTTGATAAAGGTGCCTGGGTTCTTCTTTAGTCCAGCCTATGAATGGTCCAGAGTATCTTATTAGTGATACTGCCTAGGCGTTTATTCCTTTTTACTAGATGTCTGCTATATAATTCGTTTCTAAGAGTTTTCTTGTTATTCGCAAATATTCTTTTCCAATCTTCTCTTTCATTTCTGTAGATTTGATGGTGTCTGCTTCCAAAACTCCCACATATTTATAGCAACCCTGATAGCTTAACGCCTTCATCTTCTCTTCGTTGAGCAGTTCCAGGCTCCCTATTGTCTCTAGGTGTCCCCTTTTGATGTCTAGCAGTGCACACTGTTCCATATTCCATTTGAATGTACTGGCTGAGGATTCTGGTCCTATTTATCCGCTGTTCCAGTTCCTTTTGGCTTTTTACAAATAGCTTCAGGTTGTCCATGTACATTAGATGTTTTATTCTTTGTTCTGTGTCTGTAAACTTGTATCCAGCATCCCATTCTGAGTGGCATCATGCTATGATAAATAGTACACGTGATGGGTAGTCACCGTGGAAAATGCCTCTCTGTATTTTTATTTCATCCAGGTGTTGTCCTCCGGCTGTCTATTCTAGTCTCCATGTTCTCATTGCTTTCTTAATGAAATTAATAATCCTGTCGGATATCTTGTACATATTGTAAGTATTTAATTATCCCTGCTTGAGGGATTCTGTTGTAGGCTTTATTGTAGTCAATCCATGCCATGTATATGTTTTTTTTTCTTTCTGTTTTTTTTTTTACTTCCTGCAGGATCTTTTGATATATGTATATCAGATCATGCGTCCCTTTTTCCCCTTTCCTGCATCCTTTTTGTTTCTCGGGGAGCAGTCCACGATTGTTCAGGGAGTGGTAGATTTTTTCTTTCAGTTGTGCCGTTAGGATTTTCCACATTGTTGGTAAACAGGTTATTGGTCTGTAGTAGCTTCGCATCGTTCTTTTTGGCGTCTTTTTGTATTAGCGTTATCCTTCCTTTGGTCATCCACTCTGGTACGTCTGTTTTGTGGATACATCCTCTCAGTTTCTGCACTATCCTTTCATGTATTCATGTATTTTTAAAAATCAGTATGCACGTATTATTATTATTATTATTATTATTATTATTATTATTATTATTATTATTATTATTTACTCACTACAAGTTTTCACGCAAGACATTGTCAGTGATTGCTCACTGGCAGTAACATGTGGTGTTACCTTGAATCTGAGTGATAACAAATCTCCCTAATTTTTCAACACTCGCCGTCTCTTTCGATAACCGTTGCAAATCATTTTGCGTTATCACAACAGCCGTTTACTAATTATCTCTCTCTGATAAAGACCGTGGCTTTCTCTGGAATTTGAGTGGTTATATCTTCCCAAAGGTGCCAATATTCTTCGCATCCTTCCAGTGGAGGTCTGGATGGTGCTCTTCTTTCTCTATCTTTCCATATTCCTTGACTCTTGACGACCACTTTGTGTGGTATCAGCCGAGACTGGTGCTGTCACTTCGGGGAATGTCAGATTATAGGATTTCTATCAGTTTCAGTTGTATTTCTACAATTCAACTTACCTGTTGTTTGTCGGCGTTACCTGGTTGTGTGCGTTGGTTTCCGCACTCGAGGATTTTCATTATTACTGTCATTATCATCAACTCACTAAAAGTTCTCACACAGGTCATAATCAGAGATTACTCACTGACAATAACCGGTCGTGTTCCCTGGAGTCTGGGTGACACGTTTCTCCAGATTTCAAGTACTCTCCTGCTCTTTCGATACCCTTTGCAAATGATTTTGCGTTATCGCAACAACCGCTTACTATTGATTACTCGCTGACAACTACCATTGGTATTCACTGGAATTTGGATGGAAATAAGTCTTCAAGGTCCCAGTACTTTCGCACTCATCCAGTGGATGTCTGATTAGTGCTCTGTCCTTCGGTCCTTCTATCCTCCTTGACCATCCCTGCGCTTGTTTTACAAGTACTTCCACAGAATATGCTCTGCTGTGCTTACTGATCTCGTACCCCGTTAATGTAAATTGCCCTGACCCATCCGACTAGCAGCAAAATCACACCCCTTCTCTGTAGAAGTCCTTACATGCCGTAAGATTTTTTACTCTTATAGCTCTTTTCTTCCAACCGTTTGCCTTTGCAATTACCCCCTGCTTCATTTTTATCCGACCGTACCAACATACATCAATTTAAATGTAATGTGAACAAACATCTTGCTGTCCAACATACATAAATTTAAATGTAATGTGAACAAACATCTTGCTGCCCAACATACATAAATTTAAATGTAATGTGAACAAACATCTTGCTGCCCAACATACATAAATTTAAATGTAATGTGAACAAACATCTTGCTGCCCAACATACATAAATTTAAATGTAATGTGAACAAACATCTTGCTGCCCAACATACATAAATTTAAATGTAATGTGAACAAACATCTTGCTGTCCAACATACATAAATTTAAATGTAATGTGAACAAACATCTTGCTGTCCAACATACATACCCAGGTTGCCTCCCTATAAATCTTACCGCAATCACAGTAGCCCTTTACGCTTCAGTGACAACATGTCTTGTTTGGGGCGAACAAGAGTAAAATAAAAGTGAACGTGATTTACTGTTATGTTAGCGAGATTGACGAGATTAGGTCATAGAAAAGAAAATGATAGATAGAGGGATATAGTAATAGACGGAGGGGGGGAATGGGGGAGAAATTGAGAGAGAATTATAGAGAAAAAAAATAGAGAAAGAGAGGAGATAGATAGATAGATAGATAGATAGATAGATAGAGCGAGAGAGATAGATAGATAGAACGAGAAAGAGAGAGAGAGAGAGACTCGTACACGTAATAATTGTTGAAATGAAAAAGAGAGAGAAAAATCTTTTTTAAGAGAAAGACATAAATTGGACATGAACATTTTGTTTAATAGAAGAGACAGACATAAGAAATCCGACATTCGAAAAGCGCTCATTTATAATGACCATGTGTCAGACATACCCGTGCTAAAATACCTTACTTTTCTACCTCTGTCCATAATTTTGTTGTCTGTTACTTTCTTTCTGTCTGTACGTATGTACGTCTGTCTGACTATCTGACTATCTCTGTCTGTATCTATACGTATGTACGTCTGGTGTCTGTCTGTCCGTCTCTTTCGGCGCGTCTCTGTCCGTCGTCCATCTCTTTTTTATGTCTGTACATCTGCCTGCTTGTCTATCTCTGTCTAAGTCTGTCTGTCCATATCTCTATCTCTGTCTCTTTCTCTCTCTTTCTCTCTTTCTCTTTCTCTCTCTCTTTCTCTCTCTTTCTCTTTCTCTCTCTTTCTCTTTCTCTCTCTCTCTCTTTCTCTCTTTTTCTCTCTCTTTCTTTCTTTCTCTCTCTTTCTCTGTCTTTCTCTTTCTCCTTCTCTCTTTCTCTCTTTTTCTCTCTCTTTCTCTCTCTCTCTCTTTCTCTGTCTTTCTCTTTCTCTCTCTCTTTCTCTCTTTTTCTCTCTCTTTCTCTCTCTTTCTCTCTCTTTCTCTCTCTTTCACTCTCTTTCTCTCTCTCTCTGTCTCTCTCTTTCTCTCTCTTTCTCTCTCTTTCTCTCTCTCTTTCTCTCTTTCTCTCTCTCTTTCTCTGCGTGTCTGTCTCTCTCATATCTCTATCTGCCTGTACGTCTGTATGTAGCCTATGCCCCCTCTCTCTGTCTTTCTCTTTCTCTCTCTCTCTTTCTCTCTTTTTCTCTCTCTTTCTCTCTCTCTCTCTTTCTCTGTCTTTCTCTTTCTCTCTCTCTTTCTCTCTTTTTCTCTCTCTTTCTCTCTCTTTCTCTCTCTTTCTCTCTCTTTCACTCTCTTTCTCTCTCTCTGTCTCTCTCTTTCTCTCTCTTTCTCTCTCTTTCTCTCTCTCTTTCTCTCTTTCTCTCTCTCTCTTTCTCTGCGTGTCTGTCTCTCTCATATCTCTATCTGCCTGTACGTCTGTATGTAGCCTATCCCCCCCTCTCTCTCTCTTTCTCTTTCTTTCTCTCTCTCTCTCTCTCTTTCTCTCTCTCTCTCTCTCTCTCGGCTGTAGCCCACCCCGCTATCTCACGAACACACATAGACACACAACACATTTTCCCCCCTTATTTTTCTACTGAGGTAATTATCTTTCGATTCGTGTTAAAGCGGCTTTCACAGGTGGAAAGGGCGGGAACTGGGGAAGATCTCATAAAACCTTTGAGAGCGAGCAAAGGAGAGAGGGAAGGGAGAGGGGGGACAAGAGAGATGAAGTAAGTCGAAATAAAATAATATAAAAAATGACGCTAACAAAATGAATAAATAAAGATAGAAAATATAAATAAATAACGAACTATAAGGAGTGACTTTGCAAAATCAGAGAGAGAGAAAGAGAGGGAGAGAGAGAAAGAGAGGGAGAGAGAGAAAGAGAGAGAGAGAGAGAGAGAGAGAGAGAGAGAGAAAAAGAGAAATAGAGAAAGAGAGAGAGAGAGATCGGCACGAGGGTGAATAAAACAAGTTAACAAGCGAAGCGTGTTAATAACACTGAAAGGGGCGGGGGTAGTTGAAGCTTGGGCGAGGATCGGTCGGTTTGGTTGGTCGTGGTGGTGGACTCGCCCTCGAGTAGGGGGCAAGCGGTGCCAGATTAAACTCGAATTGGTTGCAATGTAGCGAGTGGGCGTTGGAGTGGGGTAATAAGAAATAAAAATAAAAAAAAGAAAAGCGTGTGCCCTGCGCCTGCGCACACCAAATAATATGCGTGCGTTCGTGGCGGCAAAAATAAAAGCGGAGCTGACGAGGGACACCGATTTTGGTCCGCGATGTGCGAAAAGCCGAACGATTTTCGTTGCTTTCAACAGTGTGGGTGTGTGGTGTGTGTATGGGGTGGAAAGTTGTTAAAGGGGCAGTCGGGCGGTCTCTAATGGCGCTACTAGACCAGTCGTTACTCCAACCATTATCATGCTTCACTTGACCGCAAGTCGAAACAAAATAGTCTACTTACAGTTGTTCGGTGGCCGTTTGCAATTCTAGACTTGAATGAACAATGTATTTTTCTTCTTTTTTATTGTTGTTAAAATTTTATTGTTTCTCTCTTAACTCGAGGGCAAAGTTGCCAATAATAGCGCTTATCTGTCGGTGCTACACACACGCGTACGGACACACCCGCATATATATATATATATATATATATATATATATATATATATATATATATATATATATATATATATATATATATGAGAAAGGAAGGATGAGAGTAATCCGACGTAATGGGAAATGAAAAAGGAAAAACCAAAAGATGTTTTTTTTTGTTTTTTTTTATGTATTCATCAACGGTTCGTCTTTATTTGTAAGACTTCTTCAGGATGATAATTTTAAGAAAAATGTCATGCAAGTACATAGAAATATTGGATTGACATGATGGGTTGATGAGAAGTAGTAGCAAATACTGAGAGCGCAGGATCAAGGTCCGGGCTGAGAGAAGTCGGCGACAGAGAGTTAAATGAATGTGGATGAGACATATTGAAAAAATCCTAATCGTCTGAGAAACGATCGTACGCCCAATCATTGTTAGTTTTAAATTATTTGAACTGATATTAGATAAATAATGTTTTAAATTAATTTGTCTTAATTTACTCTGTCTGTCTGTCTGTCTGTCTGTCTCTTGCACGCGCTATATAAATATGTATATATATAATATATATATATATAGTGTGTGTGTGGATGGGGAGGTTGTTAGCGGGGCAATCGGGCAGTCTCTAATGGATCTACTCATATATATATATATATATATATATATATATATATATATATATGTGTGTATATATATATATAAAGACAATATATGTACTACCATATACCATCAGATCCTTTTACTTTGTAGTCTCCTTTGAAGATTCAGCTCAATGTTTGTCAATTATCTCATATATATATATATATATATATATATATATATATATATATATATATATATATATATACTGATGAGTCCCGATAAAAAAAGGACGAAACGTATACGTACATAGATAAGAAACAATAACAAATATGTATTATTATTTGTCGCTCCTCGAAAAAGTAGAGCACTGTAAGTGTAGTATTAACACAGTATGACGTCACTAGCTTTAAAATGCATCGTTCCTTCCCTTAAAAGAAGTAGAACGCCCTAGACGTTAAGCCCGCCGATAAAGTGTTAAAATTATCACCGTTTATTCGCTAATTGGCCGAGTGGTATCGGATTTGAGTTGAAAATACTTGTAATCCGGGGTTTCGAATCGCATGACCGGTAGTGAATAGTCATATCTCTATGCTGATGAGTCCCGATTAAAAAAGGGCGAAACGTATACGTACATAGATAAGAAACAATAACACATATTATATATATAGTGCGTGTGAGAGAAGGAGAGAGATTATAACTGAATAGAATATAAAATTTGTGACATAATTAATATCTTGTATCTGAAAAAATTAGACATCAACAATATTTATCCTTGCGTCCATATGTTTCAGAAATTTCAATTTATTATCACTATTACAAACTTGACAATTATATGAATATCATCGTCAGCACATGAATTAATTATCAATTCGATACAGACAATATTCAATTGAACTGTTCAATAATTACAAACACAAAAATAAAACAAAGTCCAGAAACCTTTTCCCCTTATGACAGGCTAAATAAATGAAGTCAATAAAAATAAAAATATATATTTTAGGATTGATTAATTTTTTTAAATAGGCCAAAGCAAAGTTCATAAAACTTAATAATAATACTAATACTAATCGAACAGAACTTGAATTTAGATCCACGTTAGCTATTTTACACCACATTTGAAACAAAAAATTTACACAACATCGATATTAATAATTAAAAAATTACAAAAAACAAACATTCATTCCATTTCATAAAGACACAATTTGAATACTAACGGCTGTTTCGTTCGAAGAAGAACAACAGAATTATTTTCACGCCATAATCGCACCATATCTTTTGAATTCTAACGATTATATGCCGTTAAAAATCATTCTTTTTACGTTACAAACGCACTACATATTTTCAAATATTGTACGTCTATGTAATTTATTAAAATTAGTCATCCTGATAAAGTCTTAGAATGAAGACGAAAGGTTAATGCATGTATAATTTTTTTTTCTGTACACTCACTCACGTTAGAATATTATTTGCATAATTATCACACATGATACGAAAATGATTCGTATCATGTTTTGACAAAGAGCGGTAGACTGCTCGAACTACTAGAATAAAATATAATAATTGCAAACAAAACAACATCGTTTTTTATGCTTCATACATCACAAATCATCCTTTAAATACTTCTCTTGAAGCATACGTGGAATAACAAACAAATTTATATATATATATATATATATATATATATATATATATATAATCATTATATCATGGGTATAAAGAAAAGCAGTTTCTCAAATGCCGAAGAGAATCTTTATACGATTGAGGATTCTCAATATTACAAATACATCATAATTATAGTTGATATATATATATATATATATATATATATATATATATATGTGTGTGTGTGTGTGTGTGTGTGTGTGTGTGTGTGTGTGTGTGTGTGTGTGTGTGTGTGTATGCGTGTGTGTGTGTTTCTGTATGGTTCAGCAATATATAAAAACCAACAAATATACTATTCAAGTTTGAACATATATTTACAAACTTTATATGTTCAGTAGAAGAGTTTAATGTTCTTATATCCGGGAATTTCAAAGTAATAAATATATTCACCTTCAGTGGGTATTTTTTGTAGGTTGCTTAAAAAGTATGTGAATATAATATATAGTAAAAGTTTTAATTATTATTCGGAAAATTCTGTAGAAATATATATACAAAAACGTGGTAGAAAGGCATATCATAAAAACGCTTTTTTTTCATTAGACGAGCATCAGGTTGCGGTAATTCGATTCCACTCGTAAAGCAAATGTTATGGTGCAATATTTATTTTTGTGATCGGTCAGAGGTTCTTATAGTAAAATAGCAGCATCGCTATATAGACCTCATAATAAAGTTGGGAACTGCACGTAGATTTCATTTCTTTTAATCCTACCAGATCAGTAACCTATGCTGCATCTGTCCTACCCATCAGAATATCAAAGTGCTTATTACGAATTAAGACCGTATGAAAAACATTCTTTTAAATTAGTTGAAATTAGCATTAGAGTAAGTGTCAGTTTCACAAAGTAAGGAGATAATGTACAGCATTTACGTTTGGTACACCAACTGTGTTACATCAACTTTGCGGACGGGGTCTCTTCAGTTCAAAATGACATTGGCAGCACTGGCAAAGCATTAACTGATCGCTGGCGCCCTTACAGTTAATTTCTATTTGATGCTGTCCGAGAAGAGCAGAAAATATACTCGGGATTGTTTCCAGCTCGGACGTCGTCTCTTTATCTATTGCCCTTTCCTCGGCGCGTAATTTCCATCACATGTAGAATAAATTGACTTAAGAGCGCTTTTTTTAATCCCAGAACTTAACGTGCGCTGAACGTCGGCACGTGTTGATGCATAAAGTGAAGTTCTGTGTTTGTGAGCGTTTTAATCTTTGTATATGGCACACAGAGACGGACTGAATGATAAATAATTAGATGAAAGATTTGTCAATCAACTTTTTAAAAAGGATACATATAATGTTATTTATAAATTTGAAGCTAGATTCTACAAATAAAAAACGTTAAATGCTACTTCAATTATTGTTTATATATATATATATATATATATATATATATATATATATATATATATACATGTGTGTGTGTGTGTAAGTGTGTGTAAATATATATATATATATATATATATATATATATATATATTTCTCTCGTCGCATCTAACTCTAGATTGATTTAAGGATTCTCTGATATTTCTTAATGTCTCTGAACATTTTGAGAAAGTGTGAATCTTTATTTAATCTTTGCCAACTAATGTACATATGTTTTCCTGTATACACTACATATCCGCATGTAAATTAGATGGCAAATAAAAGTCTCTTCACTTCTATATAAGAATAATAATCAATAATAATACCTCTATGTAATAATAATAATAATAATAATAATAATAATAATAATAATAATAATAATAATAATAATAATAATAATAATATGAAGAAGAAGAAGAAGAAGAAAAAGAAGAAGAAGAAAAAAAAGAAGAAGAATATTATAGAAGTAAAGAGACTGATTTTATTTAGTGATGCAAACAAAATATCTTCACAGTTCATGACTTTTTTTCATGAAATCAAAGGACAACAAATAATTGTGGTTGTAACTCAATGGGTACAGGTAACGTTTAGTTTACGAATTGTACACTGAAAAAGATTTTTTTTTTAATTGAGATGGTCAGAAAGAGGGGGATCAGTCTACGTTGAATTAACATTGGAAACTGATCCCCCCTTCTAAAATGTAAAATATTTGAATTTTTTTCCCAAAAACCCCAGAATTCTCTAGCAGCCTGATAGATAAGTGTACACCGAAAAAAAAAAATGGTTAGTAAAAAGTTGTGAAAAACGGGCAGTGGACAAAGACGAACATGTGCCTAATAATCAATAATAATACTTCTATGTAATAATATTAATAATAATAATAATAGTAATATTAAGAAGAAGAAGAAAAAAAGAAGAAGAAGAAAAAAGAAGAAAAAGAAGAAGACTATTATAGAAATAAAGAGACTGATTTTATTTAGTTATGCAAGGAGAATATCTTCACAGTTCATGAATTTTTTGAATGAAATCAAAGGACAACAAATAATTGTAGTTGTAACTCAACGTTTAGTTTACGAATTGATGAACATATTTAAAGTTATCCATTCTGTCTTTCTTTCACATGTATTTCCCCCTTTTTTCTTTACTTTTTTATCTTTACTTATTTCATATATCTGTTGCTTTACTTTTTTCATTTTCTTTTATTCATTTATTTATTTATTTATTTTGTTCTTTTTTCATTCACTCTGTTCGTTTTCTCTTCCATTTTGCTTCTTCATCGTCGATATATATGGTATTTAAAGCAACGTTGTATAATATGTGGGATACTGAACAATATCGAACAATATAATTAATATATTGACAATATTGATTTACGAAATATTAGCACTTACTTTTTTCTTTCTCCCGTTTTTTTTTCTTTCTATCCTCCATTTTCTTTCTTTTCTTTCATTTTCATATTTATTTTTAACTTTAATTTTTTTTTCTTTCCTTATTTCTTCAATTTTTCTTTCTTTCTCACTTAATTTAATTTTTTTCATTCTTCTTGTTCTTGTTCTTCTTCTCCTTCTTTTTTTTCTTCCCTTCCTTGTTTTTTTTGTCCTTTCCCGTAGGTCCAACAATGCTATCAGGTCATTTTACTACCTCGCCAAAAGCCCCATACCTACTCTCCTTCTTTTAAACCCGGCCCTTAACCAACTCATTCTGAACGACGTTTCCCCCGCCCCATAAACAAAACCCCTTTCTCCAGGACCACGGCTGCACAAAAAAGGTCCCGCTCTTCCCGACACCCTATCGTCCCTAAGGATCCCTCACTTTGCGGACGGCGAAATAGACAAGTTAATAGAATTACGTGCTGTGTGATAAAAAGACCTCAGCGAAGTCAGATTCGGCTACGGACGGTGACGAAAGCAGAGAAAATGCGAACAAGGTAGATGCCGACCCGATCGGGATTTTATGTACAGTCCCTAACCGGAAGGGACCCAATCTCTCTCTCTCTCTCCCTCTCCCTCCCTCTCTCTGTCTCTCTCTCTCTCGCTCTCTCTCTCTCTCGCACGCGCGCTCTCTCTCTCTCACTTTCTCTCTCTTTCTCTCGCTCTCTCTATTTTCTCTCTCTATCTCTCCATTTGCAGTTTTTCTTCGTTCAGACGTGAAGAGAGTTACGGCAACGCCCGGATGCTGCAACATTATAAACGGGGGAAGTCTAAAACGAATGAGACTTACTAGAAACAGATTGAGAAATAAAATAGTTACCTCAGCCAAAGGGGGTTATGTTTTCAAACGAGTGTATATGTTTGTTTGTTTCTGTGTGTGTGTGTACAGCCTAGCATCTACATCGCTTGACCAACTAGTCACCATATTTCGTCAAAATATAGATCATGATCTGACTTATTACTGATTTAATTTAGAGATATTTAAGACATGAAGCCACTTGATGTAAGGAGCTAACAAGAACGGAATATGATTATTGCAAAGACAAGAGATCCCTATTGGCCTTAGTCTTGAAAAGACCAAGACTATATGTAGGAGGAAACCGTCAGCAGGAAAAGAGTTCCACAAGCCTACAGTTCTTAGAAAGAAGAGAATAGAATAAGAAGCTGTATTAAAGTGGGGTATCAAAACAGCGAATTGGTGAAGACCACTAGACCAACGAGTCAAACGAGCTGGAACAAAGGAAGCTGGGAATAGATCACATAATTCTGAATAACACATGCCATAATAGTATTTATAGAAAAGACGTAGACTAGGAACATCGCATCTGTGAGAGGGAGGGTGCAGAGAAGAAGAAAGGGTAGGGCTAATCAAATTACAGATACGTTTCTGCACCTTATGAAGAGCGCTACAATGGGACAGACATTCAACAGCCCAAATATGACAACAGTACGCCCTACATGGCATAATAGTAAGTTTGTAGAGATAGATAATAGCCTCAGGTGTGAGAAAGTTTTGGGAGCGATAGAGAAAACCGACTTTATGAGAAGCAGAAAGAGAATCAGAAAGAGTAATGGATCTAATGTATGAACTCCAAGAAAGATTTGATGAGAGAGAAAGACCAAGAAGATTCAGAGTCGATTTCTCTTCCAGAGGCATCCATGAGAATCTCAGAAAGAAAGGGAGCACGCCTACGATTGCCAGCTTACAAATTTAGCTAGTTGAAATATGTGAAGTCGAAATGTTAAATAATAAACATTATATTCATAAGTTTCTTGTAAACACAAGACTAAATATTTCGCATTTATTCATATAAATCGATATATATTAACATTTTTGTAATTTTGGTACACATTTATTTACCTTTTAAATAAAACAGTAAATAAATGATAAGAAAGAAGAGATCAATTCGCCTGAACGATGGTGTTTGTGGGGTGGCTTCTTTTAACTTACAATTTAGAAACGGATGGCCCTCCCCTAAAGAAAACGCGGGAAAGGCAGATTTAAACACGAATATGAAATGTTTAACCACGGGATCAAAACAGTCATTGAATTTAAACACAATAAAAATGAAAATGTGGTGTCACTAACGGGAGAGAAAAAAAGATAAAAGAGAGAAGAGAAGGTGAGAAAAGAGAAGGAAAAGAGAGAGAGAAGACGAGCAAGTAAGCAATCAGTTTGTCAGTACCCCCCTCCACTCTCTGTATGAACTATACACGCTTATCCTTCGCCAGTATATCTTTCTTCCTAGTGCGCGATGTTTGTTCAATTTGAAAAAAGGTTTTAGTAATTTATCCTATTTTTTATTAAATTACTTTAATTACTGTTAATATCAACAAAACTATTGCATATATAGAGAAAAATAGGACAATAAAATAACAAATGAATAACATCAAACATTAATGTATTATGAACTGTTTAAAAAATAGTTATACAAATTAGGCATTCAAATAGATGCATTTGGGTCTTTCGTCTGTACTATATATATATACATTACATCAAAATATTATGTTGTATTATTGATTTAAATAATAGTAACACGTTTCGATGGTAATATAGGAGTAGTAAATAAAAAAGAGCTTTCACCGTCATTCATTTAGAAAATTAGAATATTAGAGTATTATTTACCATAGCCTGATCGGGGTCATACTTAATCGGAATGTGTACGATATGTAAATGTACTTTGAGTGGAGTCCAAGATTTAGTCAGACACAGACAATCAGAGAGAAATACGACTTTCCTTTGAATATGATCGACAAAGAAGCCTTCTGTAATATCTATAAGGTACAGTTGAAAAACAAAAAAAGAACTATTTAAAAAGCATATAGTTGTTTTATTATTATACTAGCTGTCCCTATCCGGCGTTGCCCGGGAATAAAAAAGAATGAGTGACTTGTTTACGAGCAAAGAAACAGGGTTGTATGTTTATATATGGTTCTCAATCTTAATTCATTTTTATTCAAAATAATTTAATTATTGATGATAGATGTTGTCTGTTTTACCGCTTCAAGGGTGTGTTTATTTTTAGGGGTAACTGTGTGGCGTAGTTTATTGATTAGGTTCTGTGTGCGGTTTATTAAGTTTGGGATTTATTTATTTTTTATTTGTGTATTTATTTATAGTTTTGTATCTTTTTAAGTGTTTTATTTTATGAGGTGTTTCATTTTATTTATTTTTTAGTTCTTCATTTATTTATAGATTTTTTTAAGCATATTTATGGTGGTCTATATTTGAGTGGATTACATTCCGTAGGTGGCTTTTTAATCCAGCTTCAGTCTTACATGGACGTTCACATATGTGACACAGAAACTTTCCTTCTGGTAAAGGTGCCTGAAGATCCAGAATGTATTGTCAGGCCATTTTTTAGGTTTGCAAATTAGACCACGAATACAACAACTTAGCATTGGAGGCCGTGCTGTTATAGCCTCCTCATAAAACTGTTGATCCTGTTGATATATATATATATATATATATATATATATATATATATATATATATATATATATATATATATATATATATATATATGAGAAGAATGTTGTAGTTCGCTTGGAGCATTGTGTATACTGTAAGAATCCTTGCACCCTAGCAAACTGCCCCATCAACAACACAGGTTTATGCAACCGGACATATGCTATATACCAGATACAATGTGCGGTCTGCAATGAATTCTACATCGGCAGTACAGTGAGACCTTTGCATATACGAATTAAAGAACACGTAACCACCAAGGCATCATCCTTCCAAAAACATATAACACATGGCCACAACCCCACCAAAGACATACGAGTCAAGATACTAGCTAGCGAAAGAGACCAGGGCAATCTCAGACTTAAAGAATCAATATTAATTAGAAAGCTATCCCCTAAATTGAACAACAGAGCCGAGCTAAACTCCAACTTCTTAATATAACCACACACAAGCACCATCATACTCATTATACTAACAAACATCTATGATACTATGCGGACATACTATTAACGATAACAACACTAAATGAAGTTAGTTAGGCCCATATTATTAGCCCAATTACTGACACTGGTGTACACACAGCCACTTGCACCTGCTGCTAACTCGGACACGTGGTTGCACATGTTGCCCGCCTTACATATTAACTATAAATCCCGACCATTATA
>OY744546.1:71337203-71339703 GCA_963556195.1 Sepiola atlantica
TAAAAATGCTGCAGGAAAAATATCTAAGTTTCGAGAGGCTTATATCGACAATGCAACACCTTTCTTTTGGATGCTTGCTATACCACACACTTTATGCTTACTACATAAAAAAAGTAAATGTATAGTAGATGGTGATATATCTATATATTAATGCGATAGCGTGTGTGTTCGTGTGTCACGCTTACATCAAAAGCTCTGCGCATGCGTGCCGCACTTAGATTTTGAAAAGCATTCAAGTCACCTAATTTTGGGAACATTTTCAAGTATTTACCTTTGGCGCAACGGTAAGGTGCGTCTTGTCGAACTCGGGAATCTTTTTCAGCACTAAACGCGTAGATTGAATAGGCACATCTTAAGAACACTTGTTTTTGTTTTTCTTTATTTTTATTTTTATTTTTTATTTTCTTCTTCTTTTTCTTTTTCTTTTTTTCCTTTTTTCCTTCCTTCCTTACTTCCTTTCAATATGTCGACAGATTCCTCGCCCGGGGAGTACGACCAACATTAATGACGAAAGCTCTTTTTTTAATGGCTAACATTATTTTAATGGCGACTCCATCTTTCAAGAAAGGCTTTCTCCGTGTCTTTTTATTATCATATTTCAGTTTTATTTCACTTATATTCATTTCTAATCAACTCGTCTGATTGAATCTGAACATCTCGAATTTATTCCCCCCCCCTTTTTTTTACAATTTCCTCTTTATTTGAATAAAACGCAAAAATATGTCCAATACAAAAAACAGGAGATTAATAACATGATGTACATAAGCTTTTCTCTTCGTTCTAAATTGGAATTTTTAGGTACGTCCACGTATCTTTCTAAGAGGTTCTGTTCGTATGTCACACTTCGGGTTGAAATAGAATTTTCATCGCTAAACGTGTCGATTTAATAGACGCATCTTTGTAAAAGACTGTGTTCGTTGTTCGGTCTATCAAGTTTGAAATAGCATTTTTGTCGATCTGTCACGCTTAAGTTTAAACTTTAAGTTTTGTTGGTCTGTCACGCTTAAGTTTGAAATAGCATTTTTGTCGGTCTGTCACGCTTAAGTTTAAAATTTAATTTTTGTCGGTCTGTCACGCTTAAGTTTGAAATATTATTTTTGTTAGTCTGTCACGCTTAAGTTTAAAATTTAATTTCTGTCGGTCTGTCACGCTTAAGTTTGAAATATTATTTTTGTTAGTCTGTCACGCTTAAGTTTAAAATTTAATTTTTGTCGGTCTGTCACGCTTAAGTGTGAAATAGCATTTTTCTCGGTCTGTCACGCTTAAGTTTAATATTTAATTTTTGTCGGTCTGTCACGCTTAAGTTTGAAATATTATTTTTGTTAGTCTGTCACACTTAAGTTTAAAATTTAATTTTTGTCGGTCTGTCACGCTTAAGTGTGAAATAGCATTTTTCTCGGTCTGTCACGCTTAAGTTTAAAATTTAATTTTTGTCGGTCTGTCACGCTTAAGTTTGAAACAGCAATTTTATCGGTCTGTCACGTTGCTCGGTTGGTCTGTCACACTTTATCTGAACATGTAGATTGAATCGGCGCATCTTAACAATATCCGTCTTGTTTTATAGTCGTGACTTTGCTTTTGTCAGGCTGGACTATAGTTCTGTTCAGTCCTCCCAGGCTTTTGTCTCTTTTAGAAGAGGTTATTGCTAATCGCCTGGGACGCCCCTATCGAGGAATGCCGAAGAAGCTGTTTATGAATTTTTTGTTTGCCAGAGTGCACTTCTCCTAATGCGCATGCATTTCAAACCCTCACTTGACCTTGTGCCTCACTCGTTAACATTATTTGAACATAAACATATGCACACACACACACACACACACGTACACACACGTACACACACCTACGCACGTGTGTGCGCACACATTTGCATTCATCTTTTCGTTTTCGCCTTTCGGCAAATAAAGTATTTTTGGTGTTATTTAAAATCAAAATACTTATCATAAACGATTCCCCGCACCCTATCCCAGTTAATCACAAAAAAAATGAGATTCTACTTTGGAGATGAGGGGGGGGAATGATTATATGTAAACTGCATGAAAAAATGGCCCTAGAAATAAATTAAATTAAAAAAATGATTCTAGGTTTAGATTGAGGGATCAGTTTCGCATTTGTTCGTTTGGCGCGTTTGGAAACGACCAAGACCTAGAGGTTGATAGTTCAATTCCCACCGACTCCCTTAATTTTGTTTTTTAACGCTGATCTAAATATACATCGAAGGGTGAGAGGGGGACGACTGGGAAGACAAAGTTTGTACTTAATTTTGGCCCTGGCAACAAGGAGAGGGCGGGGGCGAGGGATGAGGAGGTGAGCGGGAAGTCAGAGGGGTGAGACAGAGGAGGGGGTGAGGCGGCGACCGGGGCGACCGGGGCGACCGGGGTCGGGGGCCGGTCATACGTTACGAGACAGCGGGGCCAGCATTTTTTTTAATAGTGACCTTGATATACATCGAAGGACGGGGAGGAGACAGATTTAGTACTTACTTTTGCCCTAGGCAACCGTG
>OY744546.1:71344703-71364703 GCA_963556195.1 Sepiola atlantica
GTTGCTAGTGTCTCTCTATTTAATCATTTTTTTATGGAAGATTCCTTCTTGTAATACATTCACAGCAAGAACTCGCTTTTCTACCACAACGGAAAAACCTCCCTTTCGTCCTCTACGTACCAGCGCCAGGCGAAACTTCTAAAAACAGCTTCCTCGTAATGGATTCTCGTCTGTGAAACACATCACCACGGGACTGCTTCCCTGCAAATTACAACATTGTCGTCTTCAGATCCAATGTCAACAGATTCCTGTTATAGAACCGTCTTTATTAGTGTTACACCGGCCGTTCTTACACAGGAGAAACAACATCGGTTGTCACTATAAATAGTGCGAGTCATCAGAGACACGGAAGACAAAGCACAGTCTTGTAACTGTCTAGCCAAGTGCTAGTCACTTTCTTACTTTGTTAATACACTTGTTAAACCAACCCTCGACTTGACTTCCTTTATTTATTATTTACTGTGGAACAACGTCACAACAATTAGTAAATCGAGATTGGATCATCAATCAATATGTTCCATCCTACGCATAACCCACTTCAAATAGTTTCCCTTTCAACCAAGCTTTAATTCTCTCGCTTCAGCAATCGTGTGTTGCGTATACGTAGACCAGTGGCGGACAACCTTTTCAGGGTGAGGGGCAGGTGAGACTTTTGGAAGGAGATAGTAAGAGCACAGTTATTGACTGCTACAATTTTGTTATGTGTTGGACTCATTTCAGAGATCTTCCACTAGACGAATAGAACCATTAAGAAATCAAAACATCTGCATTGCACCACCTGTTGGTCTTATTTTACCGATTCTCTTTCGATCAGTTACGTAATTTGAAAACAATTTCTTTTCATACATTCCTCAAATTGGCACACCTCAAAATAAAAATAGTAGAATGTTTACAATTTAAATTTTCTTCTCATACTTATTGCTTTTGAAGGTTGAACTAAAATGAAGCCACTTGTTCCTTTCCGTCTGACAGAACAAATAACTCATGTCTTTATAAGGAATACACAAAGAAGTAGGGGAAGGGAGAAAGAGAGAGAGAGAGAGAGAGAGAGAGAGAAGGGCAGATGGAGAAAACGGACCACGTGCATCAAGAGAGACAACACCAGCTACCCCGAATTTTGGCTTGTATTCATCTCTCCTCCTCGTCTTGTCAATATGTAAGAATACAGTTGTTGACTGCTACAATTTTGTTATGTGTTGAACTCATATCACAGATCTGTCATTAGACTAATTACAACCCTTAGCAAATCACACAATCTGCATTGCATCCACGCGTTGGTGTAAGTTGCAACGCTACTATTTTTCCTTTACATATGCTCTGCTGTATCTGATATACATATATTTATATAAATCTCACTTTTAGAATCATACATGGCCGAAATAACTTTTAATTAGCTCAGTCTTATGATGTGAATCAAAGATAGGCGTATGTAAATGCGTTATATAGAAAAACCTAGAAAAAAAAACACAGTGAGTTCCGAGAAAGAAAACAGCATGAAATATAATATAATATTAAACCTGAAGCGGGGAATGAAGAGAAAGTGAAGACAGGAAGAATCCTGCTTGTTGATGTTTTGACCAACATTCGACAGAAAGAAGGAGAATTGATTCGATTGCTCACATTACGTATGAAACGAGTAACAACATTTTAAAATGTTTAACGTAAATACAATTTATCCTGTGATGCTAATTCTGGCGTCTCAGAATTTAAATTGTAAACGTTTTTCTGGAACCGCACCGGTTTGTTGTTTTTGACGCCTAACGACTTCACATGGCGTTCTCGGCTGTTTTTTTAAAATGGTATCTTTTTCTGAAGCGTTTTGTTAATTTGGTTATTTTCACATGATCATGCTTCGATTAAGAATCGAAACAGCGGATGATACTTTTTTTAATTTTGACACAAAAATATTATTAAAAAAATTAGAAAATATAATAAAAAGTATAACTAAGCGGAAAATTATGTTATGTTTAACAGTGTTTGTTTAAGTAATAGACAAAACCACACTTTTTAATATTCTTACAACTTTTTGTTTCAAGTCAATCACCCGAGCACGTCATGACATATTTTATTTTTATTTTTATTTTTTCCACATATTAGGTGCAATTTTACGTGTGTGTTTTGTGTATGTATGTGTGCACATGTATGTATATGTTAAATTGTGTATATGTGTGTGTGCTTATATATGTAAGTGTCAAATGTGGACACCTTCCCCACGTCTGATCTTGTTCTCGCCTCCTCTCCCTCCATCGCCCCTCCCTCCTACACCGATTTTTTTACCCTCCCGCTCTCTCGTCTCAAGGCTAATCTTAAAAAAAGATTCAATAAACATGTCTTATGTCCCCTCCTCCCCCTTTATAGTTTAAATTAATTTTAACCGCTACCAATGTTCGCCCCCACTCTTTCTACAGTTATTGTAATGTCTCTCCCCCCTACCTAATGATATTATAACTCCAACAGCCACTATCCCTCCACACTCTCTACTGTCAACTCAATTTCTCACTGCCACCATCTATTTGTATTTCATAATTTATTTTTTCATGAGCGGCTCAGATTTTAAGCTTACAGCCGCCACCACCTCTGTTTCAAACATTTGGTACTTGTGTTTGTTTTTTCTTCAGACAATCATTCTGAGGAAGTCTTGAAATAAAGACAAAACGTTGAAGAATACATAAATAATATTTTATTGTTTTTCTTTTTCAATTTCCATATATATATATATATATATATATATATATATATATATATATATATATATATATATATATATATATATATATACATGTGTGTGTGTGTGTAAATGCGCTAAAAAGAAGGATTCGGCATTCTTAAAATAGCAGATCGTTAAATGAAGAAGCCGCCATTTTTATAATTTTCCTTAATCACTTATGCCTGTCCGGTTTAATTCTACCAGGGGAGATAATCCACTAATACGGTGCAAAGGCGAAAAGCCGTTAGCCTAAAAATAAATATTTTTTATCTTTATTTCTTGTTATTTGTAACGTCTTTATTCTGAGTTCGTTTGTTTTTGTATTGTATGGAAATTTGGTAAATGGACTATCATAATTTAATCAGGAACTATCTCCACTCCGGTCCCAATCATATATATATATATATATATATATATATATATATATATATATATAGTCTACCAATATCTCTCTCTCTCTTGCTCACTTTCTCATTTCGTTTTCATTTCGCACCAACTTAAAATGAGGTCTCATAAAAAGTATTTAAATAGTAATAAACAAATGCAAAAACATATAAAGAAGATAAAATACCCAAAATAAATTAGTTTTTTTAAGCCCACTTTTTAGGGGCTGGTGGTAATTGCGATTTCGTTAAATGGTATGCGACCATAAATAGATTTGGGGGGTGATTTTTGTAGCAACTTTCGGGTCTAAAAAAAAAATGGCAGCCAAATAGAGAGACAGACAGACAGACAGTTTATTAAAAGAAAAAGAAAAACCACAGGAAGCGGAGTGGTCGATGCTACGCAGCATGGAATGGTAGTTGCGTAAGTTGACATGGCTGGTGTTGATTGGTTTTAGCAGGACCGGCTGGCGCGATAAAGTAGAGTTTAGGGAGGAGTAGGAGGAGGAGGAGGAGGAGGAGGAAGAAGAGTAGAGACGGAGTATAAATCAAGAACTACGCAATTAGGACGGTCAATACAAAGCGAGGACGAAAAGGAACGAAAGATGGTGGGTGGAGGGTCTTCTTTTCCGAAGAAGTCTCATCAACCTGAACAGCATATCAAATAAAACAATCAAGTTGAACCTCTAGTGCATCACCGTTCCTATCTTTATTCATCTATAATCATCTCTACAATGGCCGACCCGCTATAAGATCACCATAATTGTCTCCCCTAATATGGCGGGAAAATCTAATCAGAACCGAGGAAAGCCAATAAATAGCTTTCTCTTTTGTTGGCATCTTTCATCTTCGCGAGGATTCGTTGCTGTTCTTCGATTAAACCAAAAATCTATTAGTTTGGTTTCTTTTCTTTTTTGTTTTACTTCATTACTTTCTAGTTGTATTACGAGTTATTTTTAATGTCCAATCAGAACACACTAGTTATTGCAAACGATTCATTGATTAAAGACTAACAGCTAGTTAACCCCCATAACCAAAAAAAGAGTATGGGTTAATACCTCTCCCAACATTCATAGTTGTTCCAGCACTTTTGAGGCCTTTATTAAACGAGTGGACCCATTCCGTCAAAAGTAACAGATAAAATTATGCTTCGCAAGTGTTCGCACTAATATTCCTATAAACCTTTACCCTTTTATTCGAATTGACTCTAGAAACTGATTCTTAATAATCAAATTATGTTTGAACATTTCAAATTTATTTTCGATTAATTTTACTTCAGTCGAACTTCTCAGAAATGAAGGGGACCATTCCCGGGGATAACACTTGATCTTTATATAAGATACATAGATATTCGAATATTCCATTAAAGTTCTCTTTTACCTGTCAAACGTTGAGTTAGTAAAGAAGTTAAGAATATTAATTTTTCCTCCCCAATTGACCAGTTAACTATGTTATAGTATATCTTCTTGTGGTGTCTTTGTCTGACCATATTCCAGGACAAGAATTCATTTAGTCTGGTGAAGTATCCAGCTAAGTGCTGTTACTTGATGTAACATTATTTGGAGAAGCTGCACTATTCCTTGTATGAGCCAGTGTATAGCTGTGTGGAGAGGATCTTATTTAGGCTTCAAATACTATATTATTTTTAATATTTTGTCAGTTTTTTTTTGTAGGGAGAAGTATCCTTATGTCAGGTTGTCCTGACAAACCCTTGTGCAGAGAGACCGAAGACACTCGAGGATGGTGTCTAGTAGGTAATTCAAACTCTCCTCTTCCTTTTCTCAACAGTATGTTAGGTATTATGCGCATTAAATAAATGGTTTGTTTAGTTTTACATTACGACTCAGTAGTTGCATACGAAGTCGGGAAAGGTTTGACCCAGAACACGCAAAGGAATGGCGCAGAAGCAACATTGTAACTATCACTTCATTAATTTGCGGTTCTCCGCCTGATACGTATTTTTTTGTCACACATAGATGCAAAGGTAACCAGAGAACAACGGATCCTGATACCGACTCTTCCTGGATTTTACCAGAGCACTGTTAGTACCAAACCTGTCCGCCATGGGTGGCCCTGCCAGGAACTGGTTTTCCATACCACATAACTCTGTCACTATCCTGTTTCAACCGCCCCTACCACAGTGATAAAAAGTTCGACTTTAGGGGGATACCTGTCATGCTGACTAAATTGAAATGTCTTTGCATATGAGCTGTTTCTTTCATTTCCCCGCTTTCCAGTGATGCTCAATCCCCGGTTGAGTCATGTCATAGACAAAAAAAACAGTACTTCGTGTCTCCTTGCTAAACACTCAAGATTATGTGAGAATCAAAGATAAGCGATGTTTTTGACAAAGGAGGAAGAATTGCTGTTTTCTGGGTCGGTATCTATCCATATAACACTTATCGTTGTCTATTTTTTATTCGCCATGAAGTGGTATTTTTTGGCTCCTTACATCAAGTGGCTTCATGTCTGGGGCGATTTCCATAAAAAAGTGAAGCAATCGAAGGGAAGGATGTAGAGCCTTCCCTTAAATATCGGTGTTGTAGCAGTAAACGAAAAGGAACCTTCGGGTAGCCTTCGACTACTGTTGATATTTTGGGTTTTATTGTGGGGGGGGGGGGCAATGCTTACCTTGTTGAACCAATATTATCATAGTTATTTCCCTTGTATATATTCCAATTCATTGTTAGATCTGTCTCCTAATAGAAATTAATAATCCCGTAGTGCCCATGCGTGGAAAACTCAGAACGAAATTCTTTTCGCTTACTGGCGCGACTGTCAAAGCTGTCGGACGTGTCTGACCAGCTATTGATATAGGTATGATGGTCAGTACACCCTTCCATTTACTGAAGCTTTTGACAATGGTATACACATTAAAACCAAATGAAATGTAGGATTAAATTTCTTCAATAATTCCGCCCGAATCATATTTTCCCTGCTTAAATTTAAAACCGAAATTTTAAAGTTAAATTGAGATACTCGCTGGAAATTCAACATGTGTTCTTACAAGCTGAGAGAATTTTCTACTCGGAATCACATAATTCGAAACGAATTATGTGATTCAGAGTTTCTGTCTACTGGCGATATTTTCACATATAATGAAACTACTTCAGAATATGACAAACACGCAAAATACTACCCACAATCCGTCAGCTATTAATCTAGCTCTAAGTATGCATATAGTTGTTAAATGTATGACTTACATCACATATCTTTGATATAAATTTATTGTAATTTTAAAAACTAATAGTTGTCATTTGAATTAATTCCCTTGAAAATTAATAAACATAATATTTTAAGAATTTTTTTGTAATTTATCCTTTTTTATTAAATTATTATAATTAATTACTGTCAATATCTAAAAACTATTGCATATATATGGGAAAAATAGGACAATAAAATTACAAATGCCAAACATTAATTTATTATGAACTGTTTTAAAAATAGTTATGCCAATTAGACATTTAAAGATAAGACAAAAAAGCAAATGAATGAGAGCAAACAGTAATTCATTATAAACTGTTTAAAATATAGTTATAAAAATTAGGTATACAAAAAACAGTGTTTGGGTCTTTAATCTTTAATATATATATAGTATTATTGATTTAAATAGCAGTTAGCCGTTATTTATTGCATATAATACTTAACATACTGTCGGAAATTTATCTCCAATGTTTAAACATAATTTGATTGTTAAGAATTTGGTTCTAGATTACATTCGAATAAATATATTTTCACTTTGTCATATCATAATCTATCCGACATTGATCAACTTTGAGAATGTTTGAATTACTTACTGGAGAATTTGAATTATCTACTAGACACTATCCTCGAGTTTCTTCGGTCTCTCTTTACAAAGGTTTGTAACGAATCTGACATGAGGATTCTTCACCATACAAGTAAACCATGACAAAATATTCAAAATAACATAGTATTCGAAGCCCAACTATGACCGCCTTGACACGGCTATACAGGGAATGGTGCAGCTTATCCAAGTAATATTATCTCAAGTAACAACACTTAGCTGGATACTCCACCAGACTAGATGAATTCTTGTCCTGGAATCCGATAAGACCAAGAGACCAAAATAAAGATATACTATAACATAGTTAACTGGTCAATTGAAGAGAGGAAAATTAATATTCTTAACTTTTTTACTAATTCAACGTTTGAGTAGTAAAGGAGAACTTTAATTGACTATTTGAATATCTATGTATCTCATATAGAGAGCAAGTGTTAGGCCTAGAAGGGACCCTCTTTGATTTCTGAAAACTTCCACTGAAGTAAAATAAAAGAAAATCAACTTGTTTTCTCTGCGACCATAGAATTTTACAGCCCTTTTCACGGTGTCAACAAAGTCGCTATTTTCAATGAGATTGAACTGAAGAGACGTATATCTACTTCTACTGAAGACTTAATGAGTTCAAATATACACGTAAGTGACTTACGTCGTCAAGTTTCTGCAATTCGTATTAAATCTTGCTAATCAATTAGGCAGAAGAATCATTTTAAAACTGCAAAATTTCTTTAGGTCAAATCCTGATTTTTAGATTACCCGTCCAAACAAAGGTCAACAATATTTCCAAGATGTCTGACATATTTGATGATTAAAATAAGTTCCTCTGATTAGGTGAATTAGTCCATGACGATACTTTTCGGATGGAATTAGACATTCAGAAAAGCAAAGTATTTATCAAAGCAGAGTTAGAACAGAATTCGACCTATCAGTTCTCAAAGGTCTAAAATATACGGTTTGCCTAACTTTCATCAACCCAACATTCTTTTTTGGCGGGAAGCCAAGTGTAGTATCTGTTCTGATACCACACTTCATCTTTTCTTTGTCCTCGGTCGGTGAAAAAGAAATCCTTCTCGACTGCGACAATTTTTATTTTTGTCCAAATCTAGAGAACCCTTTTTTTTAGGAGCTGTATTTTCTCAACATTAAAAACCGACCTCATGTCTAATCCTGCGTTCGTGGGGACGTAAGTAAATAGGAGCATTCCTTTACGCCTCATTTTATCAATTTAGGGTTCTGCACAACATGAACGGTCAAAATGGTTGATATCCTAAAACCTGTACTTAATTCTTTTTCGGTCCATTGTATTTTTTGATTCCTTCCAATTGGTTTCCTACTTAGACAAATTGCTTCGCTCCAAGAATACTGTTTTTGGTCCCCCGATTTATAAACTCGGGGGAACTTATGTTTTTAGCCATGTCCGTCCGGATTTTTCTCCGCAACCATCCATTGAATTTCTCTGAAATTTTGCATGAAGTTGTAACTTTGGTCAAGTTAGAAAGTGACATACTCCGATTTTTGAAAAAAATCTGGTTAGCCCCCCAGGGGGTCAAAAGACCCCGAAATGGCAAAAAAATGACATTTTTTGCCCCATAACTTTTCATCCATCCAAAATGTGAAGGCAATTGTTCTTAATAAAAAATAAGTATCGCTGACCTTGGAAAAAATCTAGTTTGCGCCCCCAAAATGGCAAAAAAATGATTCTTTTCTCCATCCATTCAATTTTTCTGAAACTAGGCCAAAATGTAGAGGCAATTGTTCTTGATGAGCATCCTTAATCTCAGAAAAATTCTGGTTCGCGCCCCCAGGGGGTCAAAGGGGGGTCAAAAATGCCCCAAATTGCCCAAATTTATTGCATGTTACACTCGCCACATCGAATCACATACAGAGGGGGACCACGCATGTGCGGCTTGTTCTTTTTCGGTCCATTGTATTTTTTGATTCCTTCCAATTGGTTTCCTACTTACACAATTTGCTTCGCTCCAAGAATACTGTTTTTTTGTATTACTTTTATTAACCTAAAACAAGGCATATGCTCATTTAAGCGTAAGACTCAGATTTCTAGAAGGGTCTAGGAAGTAGTTGTGCAGCAATATATTTGTTCAGATAACATTTAAATCTCTGTATGTTACTGTTGGTCAAAAATAGGAGCAGGAATGGATTCCACAGAAGTTTTCTGAGTAGAAAATTAATCATCATCTAAAGACATCTACAATGATGGGGCGGGATTTAGCAGCTATTTGGAGTTGGTCGATAATATTTTCCTTTAGAGGGTACAATTGTTCTTGCATCTGTTTACTAATATACAATTAGATGAAACCATTAGTATATGTGCTGACAACCTGGCCTTATTAATTTAATAAATTTGGTTGAATTTATGGAGTTAGCAACTAAGTCGGTTTCTTTTAGCTTCAACAATATTATGTATCGCTAAATTGATTTTGTCCACAATAACCCACAGTGTGATGTAGGTTTTTTTTTAAATTTTCAATTTAAGAACTTTTCTTCTTTGTGGATTTTTCTGATGATCTTGAGGTTTAGCAGAGCCGATATTGATATAATAATGTTGGTTGGCTCACCTCTAAGGAAACGAGTCGTAAATCTACATCTAACAGGAATGTTATGATTTTTGAAAATGTGAAAAAATAAAAATAGAAAATAAAAACCATAGTTATTGGAATATAAAATGAACCTGTCATAAGCCGCCGAACTAAGTGTTAAAATTATCACTGTTTATTTAGCTATCCAGCGATGGTCGAATGGTTCTAGGTCTCGGAATTTGAGTTGTAAAATACTCGTAGCCCGGAGTTTTGAATCACGCGACCAATAGTGAATAGTTATGCTGATGAGTCTGATTATTTTACTCACTAAGTGATTTAACACGAGTCATTGTCAGTGATTTATCACTGACAATAACCAATGGTATTCTCCTGGGGTGCAAGTGCCAAAAGTCTCCTCGGATTTCCAGAACTCTCCATCTCTTTCGATAACCATTGGAAATTACTTTGCGTTATCGCAACAACTATTAACCATCGATTTCTCGCTTGCAACGTCCGTTTATCTTCTCTGAAATTGGAGTGACAATAAGCCTCTAGCACTCTCCGCACTCCTCCAGTGGAGGTTCAGTTGGTGCTAACTTTCTACGGCCTTACCATCCTCATGATCTTTCACGACATAATTATGTTTTTGTCGTTAGCAAATATTTTCTTTAGAATTTGAGAAAACCAATTAGCCATTATTTTACGCACATTGCGTTGATTACATTTTTTTCTTGTCTTTTTTAAAAATCACGTTCTGGAGTAGAACAGCTTCTCTATAGAATCCCATCCATCGAAGATGGCGGCTCTTTACCATTCTTTGATGTTGTGGCTTCGAAGGCTAGCTCAGCTTTTGAAGGCTCTATGCATAGAAAACCATCTTTTACAGGACTTTATGTAAATTGGTTTTCCATTATCTCCAAAATGAGAAAAGGTAATCTTATTCGAACTGTTACCTGTAGAACCATGCCCGTGCCACCGGCCAACCGCCTTACCCCAAACGCAAGTGTCGCGGTTCTTCGTCTTCGTTTTCTTCTTCATCTTCTTATTTGCCGTGTCAGGATTTTAGTGTCATCAGTTGCTGGGGCGCAAAGCCATAGTCAACAATTTACATGCATAATTGAAACAATATACGGATTCAGACATTCTGTACAAGCGACTTGTTGTACACGTGTATGAGTGTCGTTAGGATCTTGTCGCTAGTGTCTCTACATCCGAGCTAAACTTCCCATTTCTTAATTTCAGGAGCTCAGCTAAGACTAATATATAATTATATATATATATATATATATATATATATATATATATATATATATATATATATATATAATTATCTATGTATATAATTCGTGTGACCGTCCGAGATTATCATCCCTGCACTGATGTTACCGGAAGCTCGAAACGCTAGCGTATGTAGGTAAAAATAATTTAATATTATTTATTTAATATTAATATTGTTATTAGACTATTTAATAAGATTAAAGTGTAGCCTTGTTCGGGGAAGTTAAAAATAGACTGATACGTAGCTATAAGCCATATTCCGACAACGTTCGCTGAATACTCTAGTCAGTCTTTCTAGATATGCCCCCCTTCGCATACATAGAATTTAAATTCCAATCTTGAATGTGGTAATTCCCGTGGCCTAAGTGTTACAGCGCTTGCTTACGGAGTTTGGGTTGATTCTGTGGCAGGGGATCAAACCGTCCGAGATTATTACCCCTGCACTGATGAGAGCGAAAGCTGGAAA
This sequence comes from Sepiola atlantica, assembly GCA_963556195.1. NCBI lineage: Eukaryota > Metazoa > Mollusca > Cephalopoda > Sepiida > Sepiolidae > Sepiola > Sepiola atlantica. Next base: position 71,355,874 of record OY744546.1, read on the forward strand.
CGCCAGCGTATGTAGGTAAAAATAATGTAATATTGTTATAATTATTTATATATATATATATATATATATATATATATATATATATATATACATATATATATATATGTGTGTGTGTGTGTATATAATTATTTCATTTCTGTAATATATATATATATATATATATATATATATATATATATATATATATCAATCAATCAACATCGATGACCAACCATTAAGACAACATTCGGCCTTGAGTCATTTTTCAGCTTTTTCCGTTAAAAACTTGATCAAGTAAACAAAAGTAGTAATAAGTGTCGCCATTACTACTTTTTTCTAGCTATTTTCGCCTCGTTTTTTCTTCCATTCCATTTAACGTCTTTTCGTGTTTTTTTGTTTATTCCTTTTGTATTAGTGCCGCCATTTTTTTCCTAGACATTTAGTTGTTCTCCCTTCTTTTTCCCCATCATGGTGGATTCGTCATTAACTTTGTCCACGTCTTATCATTCCTTTCATTATCAAATGTGATTTATATACATCATCATTTTTCTATCACAGTCTACTCGCACTTTTGTATTTTATATTTTCAAATTCCTTTTATCTACATTTTGTTATTTCGTTTTTTTTCTTCGTGTCATTCGTTCCTTCATTTTGTTTTAGTTCTTCTCTTTCTTTTCTATATTTCTTTATTTCTTCTTTTCTTTTTATGTCCTTTTGATCTTTCCTATTCTTTTTTCTGTTTCTTGCTTTTTTTTCTTTCTTGCGTTCGCTTTTTCTTTTGTTTTTTCTTTCTTTTCTTTCTTTCCTCTTTCGTTTTTTTTCTTTTCTTTCTGAATTTTTATTTGTTTCTTTAAGTCTTTCTTTCTCCATCTATTTTCTATCTTTCATTCGTCCTTTCTTTCTTTCTGTTATTTTTTTTCTCGTTTTTTTTTTTACTTTTTCTTTCCTTTTTTTTCTTTTCATTCTTTCATTTTTCCATCTTAACCTTTCTTTCCTTTTTCTTTCGTTCTTTTTTTCGTTTCCTTCAAGCCTTCTTTTAATTATTTTACTTTTCGCCTTTTTTTTCTTATCATTTTTCTCTCTTTCTTTTTCTCTGTTTTATTGTCTGTTTCTTCCTTTCTTTCCTTTTTTCCGTTCATTCTTTCTTAGGTTTCTTTTTGTCTCTCTCTCTCTCTCTCTCTCTCTCTCTCTCTCTCTCTCATATATATATATATATATATATATATATATATATATATATATATATATATATATATAGGGTAATGCAAAAGTAGGTATACAATGAAAAAAGGGAAAACACGTACATATTATTCACGGCATTTATTATAAAAACAAACGAATGTAATAATGTAATAATGTAATGTAATAAGAAACATGTGTAATAAGAAACATGTGTAATATGAAACATATGTAATAAGAAACATATGTAATAAAAAACATGTGTAATATGTAACATGTGTAATATGTGTTGTATGAAACATGTGTAATATGTGTCCATAATCTCTCACGTACTCGAATTGCAATGTAACTGAAAGAATAAAGAGAAATGATTAAACTTACCTGCATTTTAATATAAGGAAATTACTAAATTACATGAATATTTATTCTAAGATATGTCGCTTTCAACTCAATATAATGTCACTAATTTCACTAGTGTATACCTACTTTTCCAGTAGTAGAATAATAGTCCCAGCACGGGTATAAGCAATACATCTAGCATCAATTTTAAATGTCCATGTTTTTCTTTTGTTTTTGGGGGGAAGAAGAGGTAGGATAAGGCTTCGTTTGTACATCTTTAAATGGCGAAGTTTACAAAAAAAAACAACAATAATTATGTGCACACGTTACTCACCATGTTTGCTAGAATACATATTCCATAATTCATTATAAGTTCAATAGTTTTGGATTTTACCAAACACATACAAATTATTGATGCTAACGCACGGGAACCGATCCTTTTAAAACTATATAAATGAATATAACACAACATTAAATGTAGAGCAATTATTTTCTTCATTAAATCTTTTGTAAAATGTATTTAAAATGTATTTAAAACGTATTTGGGGGCCGCGAACAAGCACTGTATCACTAGTAATGTTTACAGAAAAACATAATGTGTCCATCTTACTCACCGGGTTTTTGGAGAACACACACACACACACACATATATATATATATATATATATATATATATATATATATATATATATATATATATATATATATATATATATATATATATATATATATATATAAATATTTGGATTTTTCACTTAGAAAAAAAGATTATTCAGTGAAGACCGGGATGATTCCAATAAAAACAAGCTCGATGATACTCGATTACAGGGTACAGAGCATTTATATGTGATTTTTTGAAAGGTTACCAAAGCATTCCGTTCAGTAGCCCAAACAACACCACAAAAGATTTTTTTATTCAAAAATTATTTATTTATCATTTTTCAAATTAAAGATTTGAACAAATTTTCAAATTAAAGATTTGAAAAAATTTAAAGATTTGAAAAATGATAAATAAATAATTTTTGAATGAAAAAATCTTTTGTGGTGTTGTTTGGGCTCCTGAAAGGAATGCTTTGGTAACCTTTCAAAAAATCACATGTGTATATATGTGTGTGTGTGTTATATTATTTTTATTTAAACAGACAAAAAGTACAAAATCTGCGATACTGGCATGTCGATGTTATCAATCAACAGCTGTTATAAGCTGAGATCTCATCAAGAAGAGTTAAAATCCGATCTTAACCATAGATCATGTTTGGAAAGAATGAAATGGAGAAAAAAGAAAAGAAAGGTTAGGATCGGATTTTAACTCTGCCTGATGAAAAGAAAAGAAAGGTTAAGATCGGATTTTAACTCTGCCTGATGAGATCTCAGATTATAACAGCTGTTGATCGATAACATCGACATGCCAGTGTCGCAGACAGTGTACATGTCTGTGTAAATAAAAATAATCATATATAAAAGTTCTATTTGATATTGAGCACTTTTTATAAGCCCGGTTGAAATTATTTGGATTACTATCCTGTGGATGTTTACCATGCCTGGATTATATATATATATATATATATATATATATATATATATATATATATATATATATATATATATATATATATATATATATATATATATATATATATTTATTTATTGACACTGCTTACACCGGGCATGTTAAACTTTCCGGCGACCATGCACGCCGAGTGATGTTGTTACGAGGGCCGCATGCGACACATTGAAGTCATTTAAACAAATTAACGCATAATACTTTTGTTAATTAAACGTAGAAACATACACTATGCACACACTTCATTTAGCTACATTCACGAATGCAAAAGAATTAAGTAGTTTTGCAAAAGAAAAAATACCGAAATTTAAAACGGCAAAGATTTGTATGCAACTGCAACGAATAAAATGTGAAATCGATAAAACGTGACATATTGTTTTTAAGTGTAAAGAAACGTTCAGAATAAAGAAAAACGCGCCATTTTTGTTTTCGTTAAACAATGTCAGTTTCTCAGCTGAAATGCAACTTGGGTCGTTAAATAACGAAATACAGTATGTTTATGCAAGCCGGAAAGGGTGCTTGTAATATGCCGCATGTGATCCGTTCTCTGCATGTTTCACATGCTTGTGTTAGACCATTTTTGCTAGTGATCAGATGAACGTCTTGACGGAAATAGATATTCCATCGTTCTTGTTGTTATTCATATATGTATGTGTTTATGGGAGAACTAACCACATTAGTTGCCAATAAAGGGAACCCCGTGCTTCTCTAAGACCGTAGCTATTCTAACACATCTACAGGCCGATTGCAAATAAACGTAGATGTATAAATAAGAGCCATTGTAATCAAATAAATGGTAAAAGGTTTCCCATGTTCGCAATGGCGTCTACGCATAAGACAAAGATAAACTTATTTGGTATTCATGGAGAGTCGAAGAATCTCTCGGATTCTCATAACGTCGGAATCGGAGAGAATTGCTGTCAGAAGACGTCTGCAGAATTATTGAACCTCTTGTGTGTGTCTTTTATTATTATTATTATTATCGTCAGGTCGAGGCTTTATTATTGTTTTCAAAGTGCGCAGAAATGTCTTTTTGTTTGACCGAGATTGTAGGTTCGATCCCAAGTGACGGGGGTCGAATATACGTCCGGTAATTAATAATTATTAATGCGTAATTATGCAATTAGTTTTTTTTATTTGTACTTTTCTTTTTTGTTTTTATTTATTTATACCGTTTTATTTATTTATATTTATTTGTTTATTAATTTATACTTATTTATTGTATACTTTCAGTATTTTGTTTTCATTTATTTATAATTCCATACTTTCTTATGGCGAGTATAGATCCGATAATTATTTATTACCTTTTTTACCGGTAAAATAATAATTATGAAATTAGTTTTTGTGTTTATTTATTTATTTATACCTATTTGTATATGTATATTTATACTTTCATTTATACTTATTTATTTATATTTTACTTTATACTTATTTATTTACATTTTCATTTATACTTATTTATATTTTTATTTATACTTATTTATTTATATTTTTATTCATACTTATTTATTTACATTTCTATTTATACTTATTTATTTACATTTTCATTTATACTTATTTATATTTTTATTTATACTTTTATTTATACTTATTTATTTATATTTTCATTTATACTTATATATTTACATTTTCATTTATACTTATATATTTATATTTTCATTTATACTTATATATTTATATTTTCATTTATACTTATATATTTACATTTTCATTTATACTTATATATTTATATTTTCATTTATACTTATATATTTATATTTTTATTTATACTTATTTATTTATATTTTCATTTATACTTATATATTTATATTTTCATTTATACGTATTTATATTTTTATTTATATTTATATATTTATATTTTCATTTATATTTATTTATTTATATTTTTATTTATACTTATTTATTTACATTTTCATTTATACTTATTTATTTACATTTTCATTTATACTTATTCATTGATATTTTCATTTATACTTATTTATTTACATTTTCAGTTATACTTATATATTTATATTTTTATTTATACTTATATATTTATATTTTCATTCATATTTATTAATTTACATTGTCATTTATACTCATTTATTTATATTTTTATTTATACTTATTTATTTCAAACTTTTTTATTTATTCATACTCATGTTTTAAACGCTTTTATTTTATGTTACAATTTTGTTTATACTTATTTATTTAATACGTTTTTATTCATTTATACTTATTTATTTGATACATTTTTATTCATTCATACTTATTTATTTGATCCGTTTTCATATATTTATACTTATCAATTATTATTTATTCATACTTATTTATACTTATTAAATTAAACTTTTATTTATACTCATATATTTTATAAGTTTATGTTTATTCATAATTATTTTTCATACTTTTTTATCTATATTTATTTATACTTATTTAATTAAACTTTTATTTATACTCATGCATTTTATAAGTTATTTTTTACTGTTTTATTTATACTTTTTTATACTTATTTAATTATACTTTTGTGTATACTTCTTTATTGTATAAGTTTTTATTTATTCATTATAATGTTTTATTATTTTTTATTTATATTTATTTATACTTAGTGAATTATACTTTTGTTTATACTTATTTATTTTATAAGTTATTTTTTACTGTTTTATTTATACTTTTTTATACTTATTTAATTATACTTTTGTTTATACTTCTTTATTTTATAAGTTTTTTATTTATTCATAATTATTTTTTATTATTATTTTATTTATATTTATTTATACTTATTTAATTATACTTTTATTTATACTCATGTATTTTATAAGTTATTTTTTACTGTTTTATTTATACTTTTTTATACTTATTTAATTATACTTTTGTGTATACTTCTTTATTGTATAAGTTTTTATTTATTCATTATAATTTTTTATTATTTTTTATTTATATTTGTTTATACTTATTTAATTATAATTTTGTTTATACTTATTTATTTTATAAGTTTTTATTTATTCATAATTATTTTTTATTATTTTTTTATCTATATTTATTTATACTTATTTAATTATAATTTTGTTTATACTTATTTATTTTATAAGTTTTTATTTATTCATTATTGAACCTCTTGTGTGTGTCTTTTATTATTATTATTATTATTATTATTATTATTATTATTATCGTCAGGTCGAGGTTTTATTATTGTTTTCAAAGTGCCCAGAAATGGCTTTTTGTTTGGCCGAGATTGTAGGTTCGAGCCCAAGTGACGGGGGTCGAATATACGTCCGGTAATTAATAATTATTAATGCGTAATTATGAAATTAGTTTTTTTTATTTGTACTTTTCTTTTTTGTTTTTATTTATTTATACCGTTTTATTTATTTATATTTATTTGTTTATTAATTTATACTTATTTATTGTATACTTTCAGTATTTTGTTTTCATTTATTTATAATTCCATACTTTCTTATGGCGAGTATAGATCCGATAATTATTTATTACCTTTTTTACCGGTAAAATAATAATTATGAAATTAGTTTTTGTGTTTATTTATTTATTTATACCTATTTGTATATGTATATTTATACTTTCATTTATACTTATTTATTTATATTTTACTTTATACTTATTTATTTACATTTTCATTTATACTTATTTATATTTTTATTTATACTTATTTATTTATATTTTTATTCATACTTATTTATTTACATTTCTATTTATACTTATTTATTTACATTTTCATTTATACTTATTTATATTTTTATTTATACTTTTATTTATACTTATTTATTTATATTTTCATTTATACTTATATATTTACATTTTCATTTATACTTATATATTTATATTTTCATTTATACTTATTTATTTATATTTTTATTTATACTTATTTATTTACATTTTCATTTATACTTATTTATTTATATTTTCATTTATACTTATTTATTTATATTTTTATTTATACTTATTTATTTACATTTTTATTTATACTTATATATTTATATTTTCATTTATACTTATATATTTATATTTTCATTTATACTTATATATTTACATTTTCATTTATACTTATATATTTATATTTTCATTTATACTTATATATTTATATTTTTATTTATACTTATTTATTTATATTTTCATTTATACTTATATATTTATATTTTTATTTATACGTATTTATATTTTTATTTATATTTATATATTTATATTTTCATTTATATTTATTTATTTATATTTTTATTTATACTTATTTATTTACATTTTCATTTATACTTATTTATTTACATTTTCATTTATACTTATTCATTGATATTTTCATTTATACTTATTTATTTACATTTTCAGTTATACTTATATATTTATATTTTTATTTATACTTATATATTTATATTTTCATTCATATTTATTAATTTACATTGTCATTTATACTCATTTATTTATATTTTTATTTATACTTATTTATTTCAAACTTTTTTATTTATTCATACTCATGTTTTAAACGCTTTTATTTTATGTTACAATTTTGTTTATACTTATTTATTTAATACGTTTTTATTCATTTATACTTATTTATTTGATACATTTTTATTCATTTATACTTATTTATTTGATCCGTTTTCATATATTTATACTTATCAATTATTATTTATTCATACTTATTTATACTTATTAAATTAAACTTTTATTTATACTCATATATTTTATAAGTTTATGTTTATTCATAATTATTTTTCATACTTTTTTATCTATATTTATTTATACTTATTTAATTAAACTTTTATTTATACTCATGCATTTTATAAGTTATTTTTTACTGTTTTATTTATACTTTTTTATACTTATTTAATTATACTTTTGTGTATACTTCTTTATTGTATAAGTTTTTATTTATTCATTATAATTTTTTATTATTTTTTATTTATATTTATTTATACTTAGTGAATTATACTTTTGTTTATACTTATTTATTTTATAAGTTATTTTTTACTGTTTTATTTATACTTTTTTATACTTATTTAATTATACTTTTGTTTATACTTCTTTATTTTATAAGTTTTTTATTTATTCATAATTATTTTTTATTATTATTTTATTTATATTTATTTATACTTATTTAATTATACTTTTATTTATACTCATGTATTTTATAAGTTATTTTTTACTGTTTTATTTATACTTTTTTATACTTATTTAATTATACTTTTGTGTATACTTCTTTATTGTATAAGTTTTTATTTATTCATTATAATTTTTTATTATTTTTTATTTATATTTGTTTATACTTATTTAATTATAATTTTGTTTATACTTATTTATTTTATAAGTTTTTATTTATTCATAATTATTTTTTATTAGTTTTTTATCTATATTTATTTATACTTATTTAATTATAATTTTGTTTATACTTATTTATTTTATAAGTTTTTATTTATTCATAATTATTTTTTATTATTTTTTTATCTATATTTATTTATACTAATTTAATTATAATTTTGTTTATACTTATTTAATTATAATTTTGTTTATACTTATTTATTTTATAAGTTTTTATTTATTCATAATTATTTTTTATTATTTTTTATCTATATTTATTTATACTTATTTAATTATAATTTTGTTTATACTTATTTAATTATAATTTTGTTTATACTTATTTATTTTATAAGTTTTTATTTATTCATAATTATATTTTATTATTTTTTATCTATATTTATTTATACTTATTTAATTATAATTTTGTTTATACTTATTTAATTATAATTTTGTTTATACTTATTTAATTATAATTTTGTTTAT
>OY744546.1:71379703-71384703 GCA_963556195.1 Sepiola atlantica
ATAATAATAATAATAATAATAATAATAATAATAATAACAATAATAATAATAATAATAATAATAATAATAATAATAATAATAATAATAATAATAATAATAGTAATACTACTACTCATAATAATAATGGCAAATTTGTAGATTAACACCCTTAGCTAAATCACACCCCACAAAATTAGAATCCATATTTTTAGGTGATTGCCTCGAAAATTTGGCGGAAAGAAAACTATATATTAGAATTTATAGTGGGGAATCAGTTTCGTATATAAATTTAAAACGTAATATGGCATCATTTCCGAGTCATTCTAACTTTTTAGGGATGTTCACTAATGTTTTTACCACTAGCCTAAGTCCGACTGGCAAGGCGATAAAACCATGCGTAATCGCTTAAAAGAGAAGACCACCTCCACCCAGAGCAATATAAGAGATTTTGGTTATATGCCCTAAAACGCTAGAATGTCTAAGAAACGGGAACTCATTTTATGTTAAATTTATGCGTCAAACTGATCCCCTCAGTTTAAATTCTTAAATATTTTTTTTCAGGGTGTTCAAAAAAAAATGTAGAATCCCATTTTATAGGAGTGAAGGGTGATCTCACGGTGTCCGGACAAACGAACATCAAAATAATTCAAACACCGACAAATAAAAAATAAATTCATTTTTTTAATGGAATAAAATTGTTTTATATTAAATTTTTCTATAATTATGAATAAATATTTATCAGCAATTTTGTTTTTCTTGAGAGAAATGTTTTTATTTCATTTTAATCATTTTTCCGGTACTTTGTAAATACTGCATTCTTATGAAAGTATCGGCGTTTGTGCTTTTTTTTCGTGTATTCTTTCGCCAATTCGCAATTATAATTTTTTTGTTGTAAAAATGAATAAGGCATTATTAGAGTTCTGCGTCCTTGTTAAAAGTTTAAAAAAACACACACACACACACACGCCTCCTTCCATCTTCTACCGCTAAGTATAGCAGTCGAACGTTTTAAAATTCTCCATGAATTGAAAATTGATTTAATTAATTTTTAAGGTTTAAGGAATTTCAAACCAAAAAAAAAAATAAGACAATAATTATTTCAGAGTATATATACGCGGTGACCAGACAACGGCCAGAATCAGCAAAATAAAAGAACTTGTCCCAGCGTTTTCATACTCAATTGTGAACTCTCTGAGAAGACGCCTCTCAGAGAGTTCACAATTGAGTAGACGTTTAGAAAATGGATGCGAAAAGAAATTTGAACATTTCAAAAGGTTTGATAATGGAATAGGCGTAAGTAGAACTCTAGAATATTTACTTCGTTTACCATAATTTACCAATTATAAAATTTAATTAGACTAGGAGAGTCAATTCTAAATCTTGGAATGGGATTCCTAACATGTGGTCCTTAGTCTTATGTTGTAAATAAACAATCTTCTAATAAATAAATACATTGTGTTTGTTTCATTTTTGTTATTATCAAGAAAAAAATTAAAACAATCGTTTTTTGGAATCAGAAATAAGGCTCACATTATGCCGATTCCGATACCCCCAAAAGTTCTGATTTTTCCGATTCCCGATTCTGATTCAAATTAACCGTCTCAAAAATTATATATAATATATATATATATATATATATATATATATATATATATATATATATATATATATATATATATATATAAGCAATTTATTTAAAAACTATACGTTACAGTGTCTGTTGGGTGTATCGGGGTTTCATCGGTCTTCTCATGTCAGATCTGGGGTAGAAACCGTCTTATATTGTCAGACCGAATTTTAAGCACCATTCAGGGATATATATATATATATATATATATATATATATATATATATATATATATATATATATATATATATAAGTAAATTTCGCGTACAACAAAATCGTAGGATGAATTTCCGAGGAAACATTTTTTTAAATCAATGAAACGGGCAGGTGGAAAAAAAAAGAAAATTGCTAAAATTTTCCTTAAGGCCTTATCGTCTGACCTTCTAAGTTTTTTCCCTTCATATCTCATTCGATTTTCTTAGTTTTTAATTTATCATTCTGACGTTTCCTCTTAGAGGTTCAGACGATAAGGCCTTAAGGAAAATTTTTTGCAATTTTCTTTTTTTTTCACCGGCCCATTTCATTGATTCAAAAAAATGTTTCCTCTGAAATATATATATATATATATATATATATATATATATATATATATATATATATATATATATATATATATATATATACTACATGTATCATATTTGTTTCTATAGATGTTAACCCAATGAAACTCCAGTGTTTATAAAAAGTGCTCAATAACAAGTTCAGCAGTTTTTAGTATAATTGTTTTATTTATACAAACATTATTGGTTACATATGTGCATACATGTTTAAGTTGGCCTCTCTATCTATCGAGAGTCAACTTCCTGAGATCTTAAGATAAAATAAAGGTCTAAATAGGTTGACTCTCGATATAGGGTACAACTGAAACATGTATGCAGATATGTAACCAATAATATTTGTATAAATAAAAAGTTATAATATATATATATATATATATATATATATATATATATATATATATATATATATATATATATATATGGTTATAATGTAAGGTATGTTTATATGTTTATATATTTTTTTATACAAGTTTTTCTCCTAAATAATTTAAGCAATTATTATGGATATGAGAACACTGTTTTGGGGCGTAAAAGGTTGTAAGGTGAGCTATATTTAATTCATTAAAAAAGGTAAAAAGGGGCTGGAATCGTATCATGAAATTTCAGATACCTCCGGTTTTTGTGAAATTTTAACAAAAGTTTAAACACTAATTAATAAACTCTCTCGAAATTTCGGTTTATGCAAAGAATCATTTTAAAACAAAATGCTCTCTCTCTCTCTCTCTTTCTCTCTCACATCCATATAAGAAAATTGTCAAACAAGATATTATCCGTCTTTCAAAATTCACATTTGAACGTAATTGTTTTAATTGGCCTTTTAAAGTATGTTTTTTATTTAAATTGTATAATTAATCTAATATATAATGTAGTCTTGTCGGAACTTCATAGTTTGTCGTCGATGGAAATTAATCTGTTAAACCTTATTTTATTTTGACAAGCCAATTTCTCTTTTATTCTATTAGACAACTGTTTTTTCCTGTAAAACGCATTTCTCTTTAGTTTCTTTTATATAATAGTTATTCCGGCTAGGAACTTTACTAACGTAGAGTCATTTTCGCCTACTTCAGCTATTTATGTTCTTAATGAAATAACATTTTCTACATTTCTCCAATTGAATCAAAGTGCCGTATTTTCTTTTAAATTCTATCTGATGAAATTAAATTTGAACATCTTTCTTTTAAACATTGATTGACTGATACAAACATTTTATTTATTAATTATTGCTGGGCAAGTGCTTTCACCCAGTTTACAAAATCAACATTAGGATCTAGTGAGGGTGTCCTTTTATCTTCCGCATAGTGTCTTTCTTGCAGAAGAAAGGTTGCTAGTCCTTCTCCACTTTATCCTTATTTTCATGATAAGTAGTCGACTGAGCTCCTATCTCTGATCACTCTTTGTAAAACATTCACAACAAAAGACTCGTCTAACTACAATCTCTTTAAATAAGTTTCATTTATATTTGTGCACAATTTATTTCCAAAAACTTTCCGTCTCTGAAACATAATACCACAGAGCTGCTTCCCAGTTGACTACAACATGGGCGTTTTCAATGTTAACAAATTCTTGTTGAGCCGTCCTCCTCAATAACCAAATTCTGCTGAGTTTTAACCGTCGTCACCAATCCTACAGGTGTTGTCTAACCGTCCGATAACCTCATTAACTCTTTATAAACGGTGACTCATTAGTATATTTTTATCGGTTGTCGAAACAGAGTTCTACAAGAAAGTGGTTATATTAACTATCTGCCTATTTTCCTTTAAAACAAATAAAATAATCGGTTTTATTTTTACATTTTCAAGACAATAAATACATTTTTGAATTAACGTTTATAAAGTATGTATTAATATTATTATTATTTTATTTAATTAACCTAATATTCAAAGTTGTCTCGTCAGATTTTCGTCGTTTTTCATCGATAGCAATTATTGTGTTAAACAATTATTTGATCCTGACGAGTCAATTTCTTCTTTTCTTCTAATAGACTATGTTTTTTTTTCAGTAAATAAACGTATCTAGCTTCAGTTTCTTTCATGTAATAGTTATTCCGACTAGGAATTTTACAAACATGGGGCAATTTTTGCACAATTACCTTCGCAGCATGTGCTATTTACGTTCTGAATGAAAATGAAATGTTCTGCATTTCTGGCGGGATTAAATTGTAACGCTTTTTTTAGAGTATTGGTGGCGTATATTTTCAAAGACGGATTTATACAAACATTTTTATTTCTTTATTCATTAATCATCCATGAGCAAGTTTTTACACCCAATATTTGCTTGCTTTTCTATTTTATCGTTTGTCGATGCAGAATTATAGAAGAGAGACGCTATAATAACTATTGACCCCTTTTCTTGTTTAAACATAGAAAATAATCGTCTTTATTCTTATATCTAAAAAAAAATAACTTTGTATTCAACACTTTACATGCTTCCAAGTTGCTTTACAATCACAATGGATCACGAAGTATTCGTTTCCACTGAAAACTTGAACAGCTTTTTGAAACCCGGCTCATCTCTTTATTAATGAAACAAAGTTTAGAAAATCTTATTTATAAAAAAAAAAACTAAAATAATACACGTTTCAGAAGGGTAAAAGTAATTCTACGAACAGAACAGTTTTGCACCACTTTTATGTCCCCTTATGAAAATTTAAATAAAGTTTTAATACTACTAAACCTTATGTGTGGAATCCTGATGTTAAAGGGGGTTTAGGAGCATACCATGGGCACAATCTTCCAATTAAAAATTAAAATATGTCAGATTTGCATTAGTCATTCAATAGTCATTCCCTGAATTTCAACCTTAAAACCTTTAAATTGAGACATTTTATAGAATCA
>OY744546.1:71389703-71407203 GCA_963556195.1 Sepiola atlantica
AGTTGTTACAAGTTCAATAGATTCTTCGAAAATAATTTAGCATGCGTATTTCTTACTTATAGGTGTTTTACAGAAAAAAGCTCAGTTGTTACAAGTTCAATAGATTCTTCGAAAATAATTTAGCATGCGTATTTCTTTACTTATAGGTGTTTTACAGAAAAAAGCTCAGTTGTTACAAGTTCAATAGATTCTTCAAAAATATTTTAGCATGCGTATTTCTTACTTATAGGTGTTTTACAGAAAAAAGCTCAGTTGTTACAAGTTCAATAGATTCTTCAAAAATATTTTAGCATGCGTATTTCTTACTTAAAGGTGTTTTACAGAAAAAAGCTCAGTTGTTACAAGTTCAATAGATTCTTCGAAAATAATTTACTATACTTGCAAGTATGTTTAACTAGTAAAACATAAAGAACGTTATATGTATAGTCGCCCGTGTACTACTTACATTAAATCATAATTAGCAATATTTAAAAACAAATTTGCATTACACATTGTTATCTGGTTTTTAAATAGAAATTTCATATATATTTATGTATATTATAAAATTCCTATACTTTCTACTTTTCAGTTGAGTAAAAATAAAACAAAACTACACATATACAATATCGGGTAATCATTGCTTTTAGCGACATAACTTATACAGGGTGGGCAAAAATAAGGGTCCTATTTTTAAAAATTCATAACTTTTTTATTTATTGATTTTTTTTTTTTTTTTTTTTTGAGAATAAGTAAAGGACCCCTTCCGAAGCAAGCATGAGCCGTATTAGCCCTAAGGAACGTACCCTCATTTAGAAAACATTATTTTTGCTTAAAAAACTCAAAACAGTGTAAAAAACAATACTTTAGTTTTTGTAAGTTTTAAGAAGTGTTTTTCGGCTAAAATTTGTTTTGTTTATTTCAAAAAATCTCGGAAGGGTCAGTCTACACACACATAAAGTTTGGTAAGTTTAACTTTTATTTTGTGGAAGTTATTCAAATTCAAGTTATTCAAATTTAAAGATAGGACCCTTATTTTGGCCCACCCTGTATTAAAGGAAATACTGTTGGGAAATTAGTCAAAATAATTTAATCTTGCTTTACGCGTTCACCTATTTAGATTATTAGATTATTTTACCCACATTCTCTTTTAAAACTAAATTGCTTTAAACTTCTTTCAAATAGTAAATATTAACATTTTTAACGAAAATAGGTCATAAATAAGTAACCAAATCAAAATAAATTTATTTTGGCTAATGTCCTAACAGTACTTTCTGTAAAATAATTTATGTCGTTAATAGTAATGATTGCCTAATATCACTACTTTTTACACCGACAAATGATTTCAATAAGTAGCATTGCATTTTTTAAAAAAACTTAAATTCACCCCAGACAAGACACATTGCCACTGAGACATGAGGGGCAACTGGCCAGAAATTAAAGGGGGCATCCTCAGTGAAGAGTTGTGCAACGAGATATTTGTTCAAATTACGCTTACATTTCTGCATGTCGGTAGGGTCAGAGAAACAGGGAGCAGGGACGGACTTTCAAAGGCTAGCAGTTACAAGGAAAGAAGCTATTAGCGTGGAAGGCTCTCTGGCATCTGGGGACCCCCATAGTGAATTGATGGGACTTAACTGATTGTCGGGTTGGTCGGGTGTATTTACTTTCGAGGGCCACCGGAGCATTCAGTTCATCGGAGCACATTTCATTAAAGTACTTGTAAAACAAGCACACCGATGCAACATTGCGACGATGGGACAGGGGCTAGAGTTTGGTGAATAGTGATTTGAATTTATTTCAGTCGAAGATAATTATTTAGAAAAAGTTAACTAACATTGCATTACTGCATTCAAAAGTTTTATCTGAGTTATACAAACACACATAGGCTAGTGTCGATTGAACACTCGGTATTTATGCAGTTTACGGACCACGTTATCGTCGGCACATTCCGGCAAGTTACGCAAATCGCCGAAAGGTGCCGAATGAAAACTTTGTGTCTTTGTGTCTTTGTATTGAAAACGCTGGGCAATGTTAAAACGCTAGCAAAAAATATAGTGCACCAACTGAACGAAACATTTTTTTAATGATTTTTTTGCCAATTATTTTTCAACCCTAACGACTAGGTTAGGGTTAGGTAGTTTATCTGTTAGGGTAACGTTAGGGTTGGGGTGTTTTTCTGTTAGGGTTAGGTTAGGGTTATGGAAGGGGTAGGGTGTTTCCTTAGTAGATTTCTGTCAGGGTGAGGGTGTTTTTCGGTTAGGGTTACGGTTACGGTGTTTTGTTAGCGGATTTTCTGTGAACTAAAACGCAGACGACAGAAAAGAACACTTGTCCTTCAAATCATTCTTTCTTTTTAATTTGCATGGTCTAACAGTTTTCTTTTCTGACAAAAGTCAATAATAGATCCAAACTGTCTCAACTCCATCAGATTCACGCTGACTTTAACCAATTTTCAGAAATTGTTGAATTTTTCGCAATATTTTTATCGTGTTTGCCAATTTTCGGCTGCTGTGATTTCATTAGCTAAGCGTTTCGGCACCTTCCGACGGTTTACGTTACATGCCGGAATATGCCGACGAATCGTCGATATAAACTGCATAAGTATCAAACACTCTATACAAAAATGACACGAATGTAATTTGTTTTATAAGTCTGACCTACTTTTTCCCTTGATAGAGAGAGGGGGGGGGGAGAAAGACAGAAAGAAAGAAATTGAAAAAAGTATTTTCCCTCGCGTATGACTTGAACGCTGTCTCATTGGCGAGGGGCGGGGGAGAAAGAAAACGGCTTTATTTTTCTTGGGGTTCGAAATGAATTACGATATATATTTTTTTATACCTCTGACACAGATAAAGAAATATGAGTAAAGAAAGAAAGAAAAATACTTTCCCTCACCTATGATTTACATTTGGTCTTATTAGGGAGTGAGAGCGAGCGAGAGAGGTAGAAAGATGGAGACGGGGAGAATAGAGACGGAAGAAGTAAAGAATGAAAAATAATAACTACAAGTGTGATCTTATCGAGTAAAAAAAAACACTTACGTGACTTACACATTTATTTCAATGAACCGAACGTTTTTACAATATTATTTCTTTATTTAGATTAGATTATTTATATACAAGAATTTTTTACGAAATTTTACAAATTAGAATGCATTTCTGCTTATTAAAAATCAAGGTACCCATTTCAATTAATTACTTCGTGAAATAAAAATGCTATTTACGAAATTAATTTTTTTTTTACAAAAAAAATTAATTTTTGTTTCCCATAAAACAAGTAAGCAATTTTAATGAATTACTTCGTAAAATCCAATTTTACTGGTTGTAGCCGGGTTAAAAATGTTAGGCTCTGCTGGATACAGACGGCTAGTATATATATATATATATATATATATATATATATATATATATATATATATATATATATATATATATATATGGTTATGCATAAACACGTGTCTTGTCGTCTCTACGATACGACTCATCAGTGTCGCTAGATGTAGGGAGATTTGAAACCCGGACTTCAGTGGCATTCGGTGCTCTACTGACTGAGCTTACGAAACTGCTACTTGAACGTAGGAGAAATTTTATCGTACTTAACTGACACTATTAATTTATTTACATTGTTTTTATGATACTGATAAACGAAAGTCCCCTTTTTATTTATACAGACATGTACAAAATCTGCGACATTGGCATATCGATGTTATGGATCAACAGCTGTTAGAAACTGAGATCTCATCAGGAAGAGTTAAAATCCGATCCTTACCTCAGATCATATTTGGGAAGAATGAAATGGGGGAGAAAAAGAAAAGAAGGGAATATATATATATATATATATATATATATATATATATATATATATGTATGTATGTATGTATGTATGTATGTAAGTATGTAAGTATACATATACGTGAAGTGAGAAAGTAAAGATAAAAATGTTATGTTTAAATTATATCTTGAATTATCAAAACTCGATATACGAGATAGAAAAATATTATAAGTAGATAAGTTATGAGAATAAAAATAAGAAAAAATGAAATATTTATTAAATCATCAATTGTTCAAACAAGGGTTTTATAAAAAAACGTTTTTACTTTTCTTAATTCATGGATTTTCAAAGATGTGCTCTTATCATCAGAGGAAATCCAGAGTTATTTTTTACATAACCCTCGTTTGAACAATTGATGATTTAATAAATATTGCATGATACCCAATTTTTATTCTCATAACTTATCTCTTTGTAAATATATATATATTTTGCTACAGAAAATTAGTACAACATCAGTACCGTCGGTATTAAGTTCAGAAGGACTTAACCATCCGGCTCTCTTCAGCTTATGTTGTCATCTGTTACAGAAATGTGAATTCACGTATCACTCTCGTTTGGATACGTTATTTTCTTTGGAGAGAAATGTGAGACTACAAAGTTTAATAATTCTCAATTAATCGACCACTCTGCTGAGATTTTTCCCACCATCTAACAAAAAAGTTTATATATATATATATATATATATATATATATATATATATATATATATATATATATATTGATAGAGAAAATCCAAAACTAGCTAAATAAAAATAATGTAGAATATGTATACAACCCTTGTTTGAACAATTGACGATTAAATTAAATTAATATTGTATTTTTCTCATTTTTATTCTCATCATTTATCTACTTATATATATATATATATATATATATATATATACATATATATATATACATATATATATATATATATACATAAGTTGGATTTAGAATTCCCATACTATCATTGGATTGGAATGGTAACTTGTGAGCGGTACCTTGAATGATTTAGTTCTTTTGTTTTATTGTGGGGAGGGGGGGGGATTTATTCATCATTGTACCGGCTAACGTGAAAGTGTATTATCGCACATTGTTCCGGTTTTGTGGTTTTATTGAATGTATTTGGGACCGACTACTTGCTTGTTGGCTTGGTGGAAGAAATAATGCACAAGCTACTTTTCTAAGACTTTTCTAGGACTTTCTTTTCTTATCGTTGTTCTTCCTTGCTTTTTAAGTTTGACTTTTATTTTTATTTTTATTTTTTTCCTCTTCTTTTCTTAAGTGACCTCAACTATTACAACGCCACATTGTGTTTTGTCGGCAGTTGAAACCAGTATTCCAGACATTTAATTTCCCTGATGATCTGCCAAGCAAGTAACTGCTTGGTAGTGAAACACGTGTAGGAAAAAACATTTAATTTGAATAAATAGTATTTGTAAGAAAAAATATCTTTAATGGTGATCATTGGTGTCTTGAAAGGAATGCTTTGGTAAGCCTTCATAAAATCACATATATATATATATATATATATATATATATATATACACACACATATATATATATATATATATATATATATATATATATATATAAAGTTGATAAATGATTAGAATAAAAATAGGAAAAAATGCAATATTTATTAAATTATTAATTGTTCAAACAATAAAGGTTATATAAAATCCATGAAACACATGTGTATATGAGTTTATTATGAAAACAACACTTATTTATAAATAGTTATTCAAAACTCTCGCAAGATAGAGCACTTTAAGTAAAGTTGACAACAAGTCGTCATCCAGCGCAATACATAATTCTAGGCCCCGAATTAAAGGACTCGATTTAAGAACGAGAACAAGTAAAGATGAAAAAATAAATGAAAAACAGAAAGAAAACACTGAAAGAAAAATGAAAAATAGAAAAGAGACATGAATGAAAAATGAATGAGAAATAAGGATTAAAAGAAAAACTGAAAGAAAAATGAAAGAAATCGAGTTAAGAACGAGAAAAAAAGGTGACATGGATGAAAAAATTAATAAACATTTATGGATTGAAAAAAAATGAAAAAAAGATGAAAAAAAGAAAAAGGGCATTATTTAAAAAAAAAAGAATAGAAAGACAAAATAAAGAAAAGTGAAAGAAATCGAGTTAAGAATGAGAAAAAGAAAAGATAGATTGCTAAAAACTAAAGGATAGCAAGAAAGAATGTAATAAAAAACAAAACAAAAGAGAATGAAGAATTAAAAAGCAAAAAATTAAATTCTATATGTGAAATTAATTCATGATAAACCTTACTTGAAACAGAGTTGAAATAAAGCAAAATGAACGAGAGAAAGAAAAAGAGAAACTGATAAAGAGAGATAATAAATAAATAAGCGATAAATGTTAAGTGTGAAAAAAAGAAAGAATAAATGTAAAAATTTGGGCACTGAAATAAATGAAGAATGAAATTAATACATTAATGAAAGATAGAAATAAAAGAAAATGAAACAAAAACATAACTAAAATGAAAGAAAAAATGGAATAAATTAGAAAGAATGAAAAATAGAAAATAGGAGAAGGAATGAATTTCAATAATATTAAGAAAAATCAAGAATGAAATTAAGGAAATAAATCAAGAATGAAATTAATACAATAATGAAAAATAGAAATAAAAGGAGAAAAGAAATAACTAAAAAGAAAGACAAAATGGAATAAATTAGAAAATAAAGAATGAACTAAATATAAATGAAAGAAATAGAAATGAAAAATGATGAAAAAAAGAAAAGACAAAATGAAAAATAAATTAAAAAATGAAAAAGTGAGAGAAAAGAAAAAAGAAAATAATAAATTAAAAGTAAATTTGAAGAAGGAATGAATTTCAATAATATTAAGAAAAATCAAGAATGAATGAAGGAAATAAAAAAAGTATAAGAATTAAATAGAAAGAAGGCGAATAAAATTAAATACATTAAAGAAAAATAGGATAGATTCTAAGTGAGTAAAAAAGAGAAAAAGTCGATGGATTGAAAGAAAGAAGGAGAAGACCAATTTAAGGGAAGACAGGAAATAATAAAAATACATTAAAGAATAAAAGAACGATAAGAAAAGAAAGATAAAAAAGAATGAAAGAACGAAAAAAAGAAATAATAAAAGAATAATAAAGAATGAACGTACAAAAAGAAAGGAAAGCATTAAAAAGAATAAGAGAACGAGAGAAAATGGAGATTGATAAAAGAATAGAAATACGAAAAAAAAATTTATAAAAGGATGAAAGAATGAAATTAAAAAATAGTGAAAAAATTTAAGAATAAAAGAATGGGCGAAATAAAGGAAAAAAGGATAATAGTATAACAGAAGAAATTAAGTAAAAAAAAAGAAATAAAAATGTCAGAAATAATAAAAATGCATTAAAGAATGATAGAACGATAAGAATAAATAGAATTAAAATGAAAGGACGGAAAGAAAGGAACGTATAAAAAAAATGAAACAACGAAAGAAAAATGGACTAATAAACGAATAAAAAAGATGACATAAAAATGAAATAATGAAAGAATAAAAAAGAATTAAAGAACGATATGAAAAAAAACAATAAAAAAAAATGAAAGAACGAAAGAAAAATATAAAAATAAAAGAATCAAAAAATATAAGAACGAAAAAAAAGGTAATAATAAAAAAGTGTGAAAGAATAAAACAAAGGAAAAAAGGAATAATGAAAGAATAAAAATGAATTAAAGATAGAGTTAAATGAAGGAATAAAAAGGATAAAAGGATAACTGAAAAATGAATGAAATAATGAAAATGTATTAAAGATGAAAAGGAATGAAGAACTAAAGAAAGGACAAACGAAGAATGAAAGAACGAAAATAAAAGGAAATAACGAAAGAACGAATGGTAAAGAAAAAATGGTAAAAGAAAGAATCAATGAAAAAAGTAAAAATAATAAAAGAATGAATAAAAATAAGGAAAACGTAAAAAAGAACGAAAGAGATGATAAGGGAAAGAAATGAGAAACGAAAGAAATAAAAAACGAAAAGAAAGGAAATAAGGAAAGAACGAATAAAATAAAAAATAAAAGAAAGAATCAATGAAAGAAAGAAAAAAGTATAAAAGAATGAATAAAAACAGGGAAATATGTAAGAATGAACAAAAGAAATGATAAGCGAAAGAAATGACAAACGAATAAATGAAAGAACGAAAAAAAAAGAAAATAACGAAAGAACGAATAAAAGAAATAAAAAAAAGATAAAAGAATTAGTGACAAAAGTAAAAATAATAAAAATGAAAAGAATAAGAAAAAAACGCAAGAAAGAACAAAACAAATGATAAGTGAAAGAAATGGCAAACGAACAAAAAGAAAGGAAATAAAGAAAAAATGAATGAATGAAAGAAATAAATAAAAGAGGATAAAAGAATAAAAGAAATAATGAGTGAAAAAAGGAGATAAGAAAAAGAAAAAAAGAACGAAAGAATAAAAGAAAATATACTAACGCAAAAAGTATAGAAAGATGGAGATACTGTGTTGTTGTATGTTCGGAATGTTTCCCTAAACGCTGAAAACATTTTGATTTTAAATAAAGGAAAAGGCGAGGAAAATTCACATTCATAAAAGTGTTAAGATGATTGTTAACGTTAGTTAAAACGAGAAGAGACAGAATAAAAGGAAGGGTGGGGGGTGCTAATGAACCAGAGAGGGGAGGAGGAGCAGGGGGAGGAGAGAGAGATTGGATAAATTAATAGTGAAAAGAAAGGGTAAACGGTAAGGAGATAGACAATTAGGCGGAGCATGAGGGTGACAGTAAAGACAATGATAGGGAGGGGTAAGAGCAAACTGTAGATTTATGAGGGAGGGGGACAAACGTTAAGGATGGTGGGAGGTCACGTCTTAGGTTTTCAGTAATAAAAAAAAATCTGAATAAATAAAATGGACGAAGAGAGAGAGAGAGAGAGAGAAAGAGAAGGAAGAGAGAGGGAGGGTAAGCAAATAAGAGAGGGGTTGAGAGAGTCGAGAAATCTCAAGCAGCGAATAGGGAGGTGTTTATGAATAAGAGAGAAGGAAAGAGAGTGAGACAATAGAGGAGGGTTGGGGGAAGGCGAGAGACAGCCCGGCCGTCAGCCACAGCCACACCTATGTGGGCTTGGCTTGAATTGTGAGCGGATTTTACACGGACTCATACGTCACTTCTCATAGGCCGACCGATTTGCGTGCCTCTCCCAAGATGGCGGCGGTGGTAGTGCGACGTTCGAAAGAGACATATAGAAAGCGGCGCTGAAATAAAGGAGGGGAAGTAGGAGGAGGAGATAACGAGTGAAGAAGAAAAAGAGAAGAAAAATAGATATATGCTTAGCAGAAGCGGGGGGGGGGGAGGTTTTGATGTGAACGATACTGCTGTTGGAGTTGGCGTTAGAGTGTTATGTCGTGACATCCAAGTTGAACCTATCCCTCCGTCGCATAGTTACATTATTCGTTTTAGCAAGCGGACGGGCAATTTTTGGAGATTGGAGACGTCTACTTCTTCGGGCTGTTACATCGTTGTTGCTATTTTAGTAGCAGCAGTATATAACGATAATAGTATCAACATCGTTATTGTTTGACGAAAAAGGGGGGAAAAGGAAAGAAAAAGAAGAAGAAATACGGTCAGTCACTATCGACAGGAAACGCAATTTGGATTTGCTGAGGACGGGATTGCGTCGAACGAGACAAAATCGGAACAAACGTGAAATAAGATCAAATTAAATGAATTCGACTAAATTTGCCGGACCAATCGTGCCGTACACAACGTAATATAACACCTAAATCAATCGGATTTTCTTCTTTTTTTTGTTGTTGTTGTTTTTACGATTCTATCGTTTCTTGAAAGTGTAAATCAGAAATTTCTTTAAACGAAAAGTGAAAACAAAAAGGAAAAAATTATATATATATATTTATTTATTTATTTATGTATTTATTTATAAAAAAAACGTAATTTCATTTTTAAAGAAAAAAAAACGTATTTATAAATTAAATCAAGTCTGACATTTAAACAAAAAAAGAAAGAAAAATCGAAAAAAAAAAGAAATATATATATAAATAATTCATTTGTCCACAGACACGTGTTTCGTTGTCTCTCCAACTCATATATATATATATATAAATATATATTTATTTATAAAGAATGTAGTTTGACTTTAGAAAAAGAAACGTATTTGTTTATAAAATAAATCAAGTCTGACATTTCAAGAAAAAAAGGAAGAAAGGAAAATCGATAAAGAAAAATATATAGATAATTCATTTATCCACATACACGTGTTTCGTCGTCTCTTCAACTCATATATATATATATATGTATATATTCATTAAGAAATTTGTTTGACTTTTTAAAAAGTAACGTATTTATTTATAAAATAAATCAAGTCTGACATTTCAACAAAAAAATTTAAAGCGAAAAAGAAAAATATATATATAATATAATTATCCACAGACACGTGTTTCTTCGTCTCTACGACTCATCAGTGTGGTTATATATATTAAATCTAGCTCGACTTTTTAAAGCAGCTAAAGCGGAAACAAATAAGAGGTGTAATCTTTTGAATACTTCAGGGTATATATATATATATATATATATATATATACAAATATATATATATTTATATATGAGAGAGTGGTATATATGTAAATAAATAAATACATACGTATATATATATCAATATATATATATATATACATACACATATATAACATATACACATATGCATATATATTTGTTGCGTTTGATTTGATTATATTAAAGTCCCCCATCTTTCATCGTGACATTCAGTGAAAAAGTTGTAAATCGCTTGGGACACAAAATCCTTCGGAAAGCAAACAGGAAATACAATATACAATTTGGTTTCTTATGCAAACATACATTTGATTATATATATATATATATATATATATATATATATATATATATATATATATATATATATATATATATATATATATATTCATATACAAACCAGTAAACACCACGCATGTTGTTAATTTATGTAAATTTAAAAGATTTTGTGTATTTTCAAAGAATTACACACGAAAGTAAATTTATGAGTCAAACAGCCACAATATTTTGAAAACGATAATCGCTTATTTATTTATTTTAAATATATAAAATTTTATCAACAAAAAAGCGAAAGAAAAAAAAGATACAAATATCCTGCGGTAAATTATTTTGTCAACAAGAAAAACCAATAATTCGATTTATATCGTAAACAACGCAAAAAAAAAAAACACACAAAATATTAATAACAAAATATTTACATACTTTTTTAAAAACATATTTGTTTTGCAATTTGTAGAAAAAAATTAAATGGACTTCGTTTGTTTTTGAATATTCATTTGTAAAAATTACAATCCTGCATCGTTTTAATTTATAACGTTTTCATCGCAAAAAGTGTTATTTTTAAATTCGGATACATAGGTTCGAACTCAAATCAATAACACCACAAAAGCAACAATCTTTATTGAATCTTTATTGACGCAAAAAGAAGTGATAATTTAAAACAATTTTCCTAATTTAATAACATTATAAAGTTTATTTGTATACACTAGTAATCAACCAGAAAAAAATAAACAATAATTTATATATTTTAAAAAAAACAAAAAACTTTTTTTAATATTCATTCGTAAAAGTTAAATGTTTTCTTTGTTTTAATTCATAACGTTTTGCTATCAAAAAAGTTTTGTTTTTAAATTCGGATCAATAGGTTCGAACCTAAACCAATAATATAAGAAAATCAGCAGATAATTACATTGAACTTTTATTAATGTACAAACACAAAGAAAAAAACTATAATAATTTAAAACTGTTTTCGTAATTTAATAAACTTATAGAAGTAATTCTATAAGAAATAAGGCAGCGCATTTCGTATACAACAAAAATCATCCGGACAAAAAAAAATCAATAATAATTAATATATATATTTAGAATTGATAAATAATACCAAGGAAGGATAATTAAACAAAAAATAACTTTTATACTTACTTACATAAAATTATACACAGAGACGTTTGAAGATTCTTTGATCACAATTCTATCAATTCCTTACATAGAACAAGAACTTTAACACATTTACAACAATATAAAAAATATAGAAAAACAAAAATAACAACAACACAAAGTAACTAAGCAATATATCCTCACATGAAACATTATCATTAATAAATTATTCAACTAACTTGATACAATATTAAACTAACTCAAATACAAAACAATAACAGTCGCAACAGTTCCATATTGACATAAAAACGCGAGGATATATTATCACATATAAAGACATACGCAATATAATAATTCATAATAATACGTTATAATAGTTATTCTAGTAAGAAAGAACATATATATAATTTCGTTTACATTTTCACACATAAAATATTTATTTTATTATTATTACATTATTATTTTTTTTATTGACTACGACAAAATAAATCAAATTGACAACACTTCCGCGTCGATATAAAAAAAAGCTAGAATATATTATCGCATATATAATACATAGTGTAATTATTATTAATAATCAATATTATTATTAATAATTAATATTATTATTAATAATAATACATTTACATACTAAAAGAAAAAAAAAGTTGTTCTAACTTACTAAAAACGCGGGAATATACTATCACCTTGAAAAAGATTACAAAGGGCGGAAATATCATTTTTTGAAAAAGATTACAAAAAGCGAGAATATAAAATTTGAAAAAGATTACAAAAAGCGGAAATATCATTTTTGAAAAAGATTACAAAAAGCGGAAATATCATTTTTGAAAAAGATTACAAAAAGCGGAAATATCAAATTTGAAAAAGATACATATCCTTGACTACTAACTCCGGAAACTTGAGGGTTGCGTAAATAGAAACATAATTAATTAATTAATTGATTGATTGGTTAAATAATTCATTCATTCATTTGGAATATCACCTGAGGAGACGACAGCTGATTTAATAAAAGTGACAACGAACATCAAAGGCGACTAAGAAAAGGGATTAGTTGTTCAATCTTAGTTTTGTTTTTTGTTGTTTTTTTTTTCGACCGTTGACCGCCATTTGGAAGGATAGGGTGCGCAACACCCCCGATCGTTAAGATTGAGTTCGCCTCGAGTATTCCGGGGAGGCCGCTTATAAGCCTATCGGCGAACGACATAACGACAGCAATTGCAGCGACTGCCGCGGCCAAAACGCCAGATTTTTCTAAGTGTTGTACCAACCCCGGCACCATCATCACCCTCGCCAACAACAACCACAACAAACCAAAGGACAGCATTTGGGGTAAGTGTTTACAAAAAACAACAATAATATAAATAACAACATAAACAACACCAAAACAAAACGAAAAAAAATATCAAATACAAAAAAAGTACACACACACATGCATAAACACACACACACACACACACATATATATATATATATATATATATATATTAATTATGTGTGAAAAATGACAAACAAGAAACAGGTTAAAATGCAGGAGAAAAACAAAAACGAGAGATTTGACCGGTTTCGTTCGTTTTAGCGAACATCATTTTTCGCACATTTTGTCTATCACGGCATTTTATTTTCGTGACTTATCGTGTACCTTACCCCATATATTAATTATGTTATACACACAAGAGAAAGGTTAATTAGCACCTAGGTCTCACAGGACTAATAGTTTTCATTATATGGTTTGCATGTTTTATCTTGTCGACCTTTTCGAGTGTTTTTATTTTATTTAAACTAGTATTAACCTCCATAATTATTCTACAGTCCACGGAATAACCACATTGCTATATCGGTTATCGTTAGATCACCGAAGTTAAAGGACGTTGAAATAAGCGACCATTTGCGAATACCAGGTGCTGTATGTGGGATGGCTCTCTACTTATCCGGCATTGTTTCCAGTCGTTCTGGACTTAAGCAATGTCGGTTCATGAGAGATTTGCTTGAAATTGCACAACCCTTGCTTCGCAATAGACTTCTCACGCAATTATCCTTGCAAGGGTTATTGATTATCTCTCGAAACTGAACGTGAAAAAATGTGTAGTAGAATTATTACAAAGACCACCAAATGTGGCACAAGGCCAAAAAAGAGGGCGCGTTGAAAGGTCGGTCTTATCTTACATTAACTAACTTAGCTAGTCTCATCCATCGACCTCAATCATACAGTCATACACATTTAGCCACCATTTACCATAACAATAAATAACCTACGTAGAACACATATATCAAAATATGCAGTGGGGAGTCCGGGGGGTAATTTTTTTAATGCACACTCTATTATAGAATGAAAATATTTACAATGAAAAGAAAAAAATAACAACAGTTTGTTACTATAAGAAGACTCGACATTTTGAATTGTCGCAGATCAAGAGATTTGTGGAAAAGTTGATGCAGGTCCCAAAAGCTTTATTCCATGAATCACTTACGAAAATTGACAAGTCACGCGACCTGTCACTTAACTGAAAGAGAAGGGGAAAACCACAGGGAGAAGCAAAGACAAATAATTAGTTCAAATTTTTTTCTGCCAATAAATATTCCGTGCGTAGTGAGATATTAAAGAAAACCTGTTCCATATTTCGAAATCTCATCAATTATTTTGAAGTTCTCAATTAAGTCGGTCATCATTCTTCTTTGGTAAAGTAATAAAACCTAAGGATTCTAACCGATTTTTTCGAATTTATATGCTTTGTTCATTTGTTTACGAATTTAGGCAGTTTTATTTGTACACATTCGAATTTTGATATTATATCCCAATTCGCATATCTAGCTAATGATGCCCAGGATAAAGCACAATATTTCACATAGGGGTCCTTATTTACACGCCTACCCCCCCCCCCCCCCACACACACACACACATTATATATATATATATAAATATATATATATATATATATATTTAGGCAGCAAGTCATTATCTAAGCAAGCATTGTTGAACATCACGGAACTTTCGCGTTTGTATATTTTCCATCGTGAGGTTCTCAAACTGTCGAGCCATCTTTCTGGTTTCAGGTGGAAATCCGTAGAGTACTTCACCGATAGTTTTTAATTCGGCCATTTTCTCGAGCGCTTTCGACTTTCGTAGTCGTCTTCAGGATTAGGGTTTTGTTTGTTTTGTTTTTTAAATTTAAACAAGTAGTGTTTTATAGTTATTGTTACGGGCAAATGAAAGAGAGAAGAGGGTGTGTGGTTGAGTTCATTTTATTCTATCGTTTGTGTGTTTGGTTTTATTGTTTACTTATTTATTTTATTAGTTCTTATTTTTGCTATTATTTATTTATGTATTATTATTTATTCCTATTACTATTATTACTATTATTTATTTATTTATTTATCAATTTATTTATTTATTTATTTATTTTGTTTTTACTTAATTTCCATTTAATTATGGAAAACTTTTAATATGTTGGTACCTGTGTTGAAAGCTATTTTGTTAATGTTAGGCTGTTTAGTTTTAATGAATATTGCTTCTAGTATTTTAAGTCTATTTATGCAGTTATTTTTGTGTATTATTTTGGTGTTAGATGTTAATATTTTCCGTATATCGGCCGACTGTAGTCTTTTGTTATGTGTAGTAATGTGACGTTGAATGGCGCTGATATCGATAAATGGTAAGTTAGGCGTCAGGAGAGTTGTTGTAGTGTGGCCAATATAAGTGTTATGTATTTATTCTGTTTGGGTTGTAGAGAGACATTCCTTAAAAGGGCATGAGAACATGTATATAACGTTAGTTTGGCTGAGAGTTGTAAATAAATAAATAAATAAATAAATTGATAAATAAATAAATAAATAATAGTAATAATAGTAAAAGGAATAAATAATAATACATAAATAAATAATAGCAAAAATAAGAACTAATGAAATAAATAAGTAAACAATAAAACCAAACACACAAACGATAGAATAAAATGAACTCAACAACACACCCTCTTCTCTCTTTCATTCGCCCGTAACGATAACTATAAAACACTAACTCCAGTCTCCTTATTTAAATTAAAAAAAAAAAAAAAAAACCCCTAATCCTGAAGACGACTACGAAAGTCAAAAGCGCTCGAATTAAAAACTATCAGTGAAGTACTATACGGATTGCCACCTGAAACCAGAAAGATGGTTCGACGGTTTCAGAACCTCACGAGGAAAATATACAAACGCGAAAGTTCCGTGATGTTCAACAATGCTTGCTTAGATATATATATATATATATATATATATATATATATATATATATATATATATATATGCATTTATACACACATATATGCATACACATATATATATATACATACATATATACACACATATATATACATATATACACACATATATATATACATATATAAATATACAAACATTTATATATATACATATACAAACATATATATACATACATATACATACAGATATATACATACAGATATACATATATACATATACGTACATACATATATATACATATATATACACATATGCATATATATATACATATATATACATACATATATATATATATGCATCTATACATACATATATATATATGCATATATATACATATATATACATACATACATATATATACATATATATACATACATATACATATATATACATACATATATATACATACATATATGTATGCCTATATTTACATATATATATGCATATATATATGCATATACATACATATATATACATATATATATATAAATATATATACATACATATATATATATGCATATACATACATATATATACATATATATATACATATATATATGCATATATATACATATATATATGCATATATATACATATATATACATACTTATATATATGCATATATATACATATATATACATACTTATATATATGCATATATATACATATATATACATACTAATATATATGCATATATATACATATATATACATACTTATATATATGCATATATATACATATATATACATACTTATATATATGCATATATATACATATATATACATACTTATATATATGCATATATATACATATATATACATATATATACATACTTATATATATGTATAAATATACATATATATACATACATATATATATGCATATATATACATATATATACATACATATATATATGCATATATATGCGTCTATATATACATATATATATATATGCATATATATATACATATATATATATATGTGCATATATATATACATATATATATACATACATATATATATATATGCATATATATACATATATATACATACATATATATATGCATATATATATACATATATATATGCATATATATACATATATATACATACATATATATATGCATATATATATACATATATATATGCATATATATATGCATATATATACATATATATAAACATATATATATATGCATATATCTACATATATACATATATATACATACATATATGCATATATCTACATATATACATATATACATATATATATACATATATATATATGCATATATCTACATATATACATATATATACATATATATATGCATATATATACATATATATATGCATATATATGCATATATATACATATATATATGCATATATATACATATATATATGCATATATATACATATATATATGCATATATATACATATATGCATCTATATACATATATGCATATATATACATATATGCATATATATACATATATATATGCATATATATGCATATATA
>OY744546.1:71412203-71417203 GCA_963556195.1 Sepiola atlantica
TATATATATATATATATATATAGCCGATTTACAATTATATATGTTGTTGGTTGGTTAAAAAAGATTCAGGATGATACAACAAAAAATAGTACCATTACAACATCAAGTTTGTTTATGAGGTCTAGCATCCCCAAGAATTGAGAAGCCTCGTAGCAACCCGCGAACTCCAAAAAAAGAGGATAAAACAAACCCCTTCGTCTTCATAAATCGTCACCATGCCCCGAATCATTTTTGCTTATATATATATTGTTTTTTTCAAATTACAATATATATATATATATATATATATATATATATATATATATATAAACAAAATGGTCCGAATAATCCAAATTATAAAACCTCATCTAAAAACTTCCGAAACATTTTTAGTTATTTCTTTTATGCACACCTTCTGCTAAATATGACAGGAAAAAAATTATGCTCTGCTGGTGTTTGCAACATTATTGATACAAAATTATAAATTTACGCCAGTAATTTAACTTTTCATATATAAATTATTATCACGAACGAGTGTACACCCTCCGTCAAAAGTGACAGGAAAAATTATGCTCCGCCAGTGTTCGCACTAATATTCATATTTATATAAAATAACGTCGGAATCGGTGAAGTTAAAAAAAAAACAGAAACAAGAAAGAAAGGAAACGTCTCAAACTGGAATATTTAAATAAAAAGAAATGAAGAAAGAAACGTATCAATCCGTCTATAAGGAAAGGAAAAAAGAAAGAAACGTATCAACCAGTATAGAAAGAAAGGAAAAAAGAAAGAAACGTATCAATCGGTCTAGAAAGAAAGGAAAAAAGAAAGAAACGTATCAATCGGTCTAGAAAGAAAGGAAAAAAGAAAGAAACGTATCAATCGGTATAAAAGGAAAGGAAAAAAGAAAGAAACGTATCAATCGGTCTTGAAAGAAAGGAACAAAGAAAGAAACGTATCAATCGGTCTAGAAGGAAAGGAAAAAAGAAAGAAACGTATCAATCGGTCTTGAAAGAAAGGAACAAAGAAAGAAACGTATCAATCGGTCTAGAAGGAAAGGAAAAAAGAAAGAAACGTATCAATCGGTCTTGAAAGAAAGGAACAAAGAAAGAAACGTATCAATCGGTCTTGAAAGAAAGGAACAAAGAAAGAAACGTATCAATCGGTCTAGAAGGAAAAGAAAAAAAGAAAGAATTGTATCAATCGGTCTAGAAAGAAAGGAAAATAGAAAGAAAACGTCTACTTATGGAAATAGAGTGAAAGGTTTCTTTTCGAATTCATTTTGACGGCGGGGGTTTGTCGAACTTGCTATTTGCTTTCGCCCTTCGCCATAACCCTTGAAATGATTTCGTGCGGCATTTTTTTTTTTTTTTACTCGCTAACGTGTCTGATAGGACGGATATATATTTATTAATAAATATACAAATAAATACACATTGGTCCTTATTATAAAATAGAAGATTTCTAAAAGGAACAACAACCGCACTACGGCTAGCTAAATAAATGTTAAATACTCAATATTTTGTTCTACGTAAATCTAACAACAAAAGAAATACACGCAACAATTTCAGGAGAAATACATTTTAGTAATCACTTTCACTTTTTCTTTAGCAAACAAAAAATCAAATATAGCATCAAGAAAATAAATTTTACAATTTGAGTTTTGTTCCCAAAAGATGTAACGTTGGGGGATTTATGTAAATATTTCATTTACACTTTTTCCCGGGCGAAATTGGCCTTGAAGGGTCCCTACGAGTTGAATTGTCTCGAACGGAATGGCCGACCCACAACTCAGTAGCAAAACGTCTTAAAACAGAGCGACAGACAATAAAGATGAATAAAATAATTTAAAATAAGATTAAAGTTTTAAAAAAGTTGTGTTGCCACCAGTACTTAGGGTTAGTGGTAGGGTTAATAAAGAACTTCTTTTTGGGATTATTTGGATTATTCGAACTACTGTTTTTATCTTGTATGTTATTCTCACAACGTTTCAGCCGATGTAACCTCCGACCTTCTTCAGGTGTATCTTGTTGAATTCGGAAATCTTTCTCTCGAACTCCGCAATCTGTACGGGATTTTGAAGAAGTTCGGAGGTTACATCGGCCGAAACGTTGAGAACACTTGTCCGAATAATCTAAATAATACGAATTATCAATCCTCATCTCAAAAATTCACAAACATGTCTTTTTCTTATGACTTTCAACAATGACATCTTGACGCGAATGTCGACGTGGGTCAATATTACCACCTAGAAATGTCAAAAATATTTGACTTCCGCCATTACTCTTGGACAATCAGGACATTTGGGAGTTAAAGAAACAATAATCTGACGATTTTGAAGCTTTTGGAATTATTAACGTGACTGGCGTGCTAATAAAGTTCGGTAATCAGCGTGGCGAACCAAAATCTGATTTTGAAATTGATTTTAACAAGAATAAAATTTTAATTTTATTTTAACTTAAAACTTATTTTTTTAAAAATGCCTTTCCTTTTAACTAACCCTAAGTCCGGGTAGCAATACGAAAAATTAAAAAAAAAATTAAATAAATAAATAAACACACCGAAAAAAGGTGCGCGCGACGTTAGTGTGACAGCAACGTTAAACGTCAATTTTATAGTCTGCGGGACCTTTAAAGCTGAATTTTCGATTTTCTTTCCGAAACGAAATCTAAGGTTAGGAAATAAATAAATGTAATTTCAAGGGTTATTTTTTTTTGGGGGGGGGGGGGGGGTAAAAAAATAAATGTAATTTCAAGGGGTTTTTTTTGGGGGGGGGGGGTTAAAAAAATAAATGTAATTTCAAGGGTTATTTTTTGGGGGGGGGGTTAAAAAAAATAAATGTAATTTCAAGGGTTTTTTTTGGGGGGGAGGGGGGTAAAAAAATAAATGTCATCAGTTATTTGTTTTAAAAGAAAAAATTGTCACTATTTCTGGTTAGATTTTTTTTCCTAAATAAATAAAAAAAATTAACGCAAGGAAAATAAACAACAGTTTTAGTTTCTAAAAAGAATTGTGAATTAAAATATTTTTTTTTAACTATTTTGTGTATTATTTCGGTTATTCGGACTACTATTCTTATTTTCACAACGTTTTGGCCGATATCACATCCGACCTTCTTCGTGTGCACCTTTTTCAAACTAGGGAATCTTCATGTCTGACTCGGGAATCTATACGGAATTTCTAACTGAACATTTTACTTAATCCACCAGGGTAGATTTTTCTCGTTCCGTCACCCAGGATATAGAGGTGTTCATTATCACGGCGCAACGGTTAACGGCGTTGATTAGCAATCAGTTCTCAGCGACAATATTCGGGTGGTTGAAGGTTCAATCGTTACTACAGGCGATAATGACTAAAAATAACATATAAGTGATACTTTTACCTGGTCATGGCTGATGGATGAAATAAATGTATTCAGTTTCAAAAGCCATATAGATTCCCGAGTCTCTAGAGTTGCACCTGAGGAAAGTCCTAGGTTACATCGAAAGTAAAAACCAAGATGAGAATAGTAGTTCGAATAATCTACCATAATACATATCAATCCTCATCTAAAAAATCCCGAAACATAAAAACAAATTTAGGTGCTTATGCAGTTTACGAACCGGGCTATTTTTAGATAGGATTTTCAGGTTAAATTCAATTTTTACGGTTTCGTTTGTTTATTAAATGAATGTACAGAATACTTAACCCCCCCCCCCACCCATGTTAACAATGGCTTTCTAAATAATAGTGTTATTATTTTAACCCGGTTCATAAACTGCATAAGTACCCAAATGCATTCTGGTTTTGTTTGCCTGTTTTAATGAATGATGTATTTTTTCCCCCGAACTCTGGAATTTATACGGAATTTCGATCCGAACTCTTTATTGTATCCGCGGGGGTAGATTGTTCTTGTTCCGTCAGCCTTAGGTGGGTAGAAATGTCTTGGATAATTTTTATTTTTATTTATTCTCGTAGTGAGGATTTAACCTTAAGAAGACTGTCACTTAGAAATGAAGGATACTCGACGCCTTTATCCGTTGCGTCGCTGATCCATATTGAAGGGTACATCCATGTTGAAGGGTACATCGGCCGAAATGCTGTGAATATAACAACCAATACGAGAATATACGACATGATTACGTTGACACACCGGTTCTCGTTAGATCACCGAAGTTAAGCGACAATGGGCCTGGTTAGTACCAGGTGTGTGACCATTTGGGAAAACAGGGCAATGTATATTATCTTCCCACAGCTGGGGACTGCTTGTGCATTTTGTTATTCCATGTAAACTTCCCCATTCAGAGGAAGCCGACAGCCCGCCTGGGCTCATATCACACCAGGTATTACCGGTTCGTAATAATACAAATTATCAATCTTCATATCAGAAATTCTGAGACTTAACTATTTTAGTCCCCCCCCCCAACAAAATACGATGTAAATGTTATGATTTTAATTCTTTTTCCAAATAGAAAAAGAAAAAATGTAACCATTTTATTTCTAAAATAAATTGAATTAAAAAGAAAGAAATGCAATAATTTCGGTGGGTGCTTTTCCAAAAGAAATGTGATATATATACAAGATGCGGCAGAAATACCTCCTACATTTGAAAGATTTATTAAAGGACAAAGAAACAGGGGTCATGAAAAAATAATGTTACTGTGATTCAAACAAAGGGGTGCAGTTTTCCTTTTGATTTTGTTTTTAAAATCACATCCCCTAAATTGTGATTTATTCACTATACACTTCTGCTGACGGTTTCTGAATTTTTTCATCACTCGTTCTTATCTGTGTATTTGTCTATGAACTTCTTATAGGACTTTGGAGATAGACGCCCGATAATGACATATTTTGAAACTACATAACCTAGAGTACAGGGATGAGTATATCACATGTTGATCAAAGAAACACTAATCTCATGCCGAACGTCCCGAAAAAGGAAATACGATGTTTTACCATATTTTTTTTACTTGACTTATAATTTGAGAATTATAGAAGTCGAAGATGGGGTAAGGATAAACTTGCATCTGAGGAAGATCTCTATC
>OY744546.1:71422203-71474703 GCA_963556195.1 Sepiola atlantica
TTGTGTTATTAATAACCCTTAAGGATGTCTGTTCATGCGAGATTTGTATCATTAGTTGTTTTAAGGCTTAGTCACACATGCATTAAAACAGAGTTTTCAACAATATCGAAATTAATTAATTAATTTTGTTTTGTATACTCAATGAATATGACATAATTTTGTATCTTTCTTCGTTATTATATATAAGCTCTAGTCAGACAGTGTAGCCTCAATTGGACAACAGATGCATTAAAACAAAGACAATGTTAATATTAAAAATAACTGACTTAATATTTTGTGTATACGTAATGATGAATATGTCATAATTTTGTATATTTTTTTAATTGTTATATATAAGCTTTGGTCAATTCAAAGTTTTTATTTATGGAGCTGATTTAATACCTGCACTATTCTACTGATATCTGACCGACTTGATTTACTTCATCTTAATCTATGTAACATTGAGGTGTTGTTTTCTTTGCATAGTTAAGTAACTGTCAACGTTAAATTACTTTTCTTTACCTATCTTATATGACAGTGAATATTATAATATATAATCCAGGGATGTGTTGCAAAAAAAAGTTAAAATGTGTTGTTTATATATATACTTTACTTATATTATAAAATAATATATGACGTATACCAGGGTTAGTATCTGTTCCAATGGATACCACACCCCATAAACCGGTATTGTCTTTGCCTTCGGGGATTGATTTACGCCTGTCTATTGGTCTGTCCTGTGCAGTTCTAGAAGGTCCACCCTCCCAGACTTTTCATACACACATAGAGAGTACACTGCAGAGAAACGTTTGTGTTTCATTTCCGAAGGCAATCATCAGGCATTTTCATTCAATATATATTTGTGTTGCATTTTATTTTTCAAATGTTTATGTATAAGCCGGATTTTCGTGAACAAGTCGTTTTTTAGTGTTTCTAAATTTCCTCCTAGAATACGTACGTTCCCGTGTAGCTTACTTGCCATAAGTATGTTTCATAGCGGCCCTCCACTTTTTATATAAAAAATATATTATTTGATAAAAATGAAGATATCGAAACGTTGTAAAAGTAACAACTAAGATGAGAGTAGTAGTCCGATTAATCCAAATATTCAAAATTATCAATCTTCATCTAAAAAATTACTTAACATAAGCTTGAATAATGTATTTATTATATATATATATATATATATATATATATATGAGAAAAGAAGGATGAGAGTAATCCGACGTAATGGGAAGTGAAAAAGAAAAAAAAACAATAGATATTTTTTTAATATATATATCTTCAAATTATCATCCTGAGGAAGTCTTACAATAAAGACGAAACGTTGATAAATATATAAAAATAAACAAATAAAAACTTTCTTTTCTTTTTTTTTCATTTCCCATATATATATATATATATATATATATATATATATATATATGTATATATATATATATATATATATATATATGTATATATATATATATATATATAGGTATATATAGATATATATATATATATATATATATATATATATGTATATATATATATATATATAGGTATATATAGATATAGATATATATAGATATATATATTACTATTTCATGTATCCACATAAAATTTTATAAATGGATATAATCTTTTATGCATCAATTTTCAGTATTTACTTCAACAGTGCTCGATACGTGAGTAGAGCTAGGTAGTAATTAATTAAAATATATTTATGGCAATTAAGCTACACAGAGGCATTTTAGCCTGAAGATTCCCCCCACCCCCACGAGGATTAAACGCGGGAACCTCTGTGTAGCTTAATTGTCATAAATATATTTTCATATCTTACTATATATATATATATATATATATATATATATATATATATATATATATATATATATATCAATCATTTTAGCTCATGTTTAACAAATTTTTAGATCAAGATTGATCATTTTTAATATTTGGATTAATCGGAGTACTTTATTTCCTTTAAATGTATTCCTGCTCTGTTAACAAGTACATTGAGCTCTCTTACTCGGATTCCCATCGAAGCCATTCAACTCTGCACTCACTATATAGGGGCGCCGACTGTCAGCTCGACGGTTCAGTTTCAATCCCGGCTATATATATATATATATATATATATATATATATATATATATATATATATATATATATATGCGAGATTCCAACTCTGTTGTTGTTGTCGAATCCTGTCCATCTGTTCACCGTGTCACCCGCTGATTTGGCGTTTATTAAGTTACATCTCTCATAATTTCTATGTTAGTTTACGGCGGCCGAGGGGAAAGATACCCGACTACGAATCAGTGGCTACTTAGTTTCAACAAGTTCAACCCATCCGACCGACATGAATCCACACATTAAAGATTGCGTTAGCATAAAACATCGATGTCTGTAGGTATAAATAATCAATATTTACTTTAAAAAATATTATATATATATATATATATATATAGTTTCGGAAGTTTCTCAACCATTAAAACTATATTAAAAAAAAAAAAAAAAAAAAACTTATAGCCCGAAGTCTTTCAGTGGAAAATCACTCATGTAAGTCAATTTATTTTTTACAGTTATTATATTAGTTTGTTTTAACACTATTTTAAGGGATCATCAGTTGTTTACCATGAAAAACTGTTTCGGGAATTTATATATATATATATATATATATATATATATATATATATATATATTATATTTAATACTAATGGTTAACGTATACGTGGTAAATTAGAATGTGATTTTAAAAGCTTTGCAGTGTAAATTCAAAAGTAACGTATTACTAGAATAAAATTTCATGTGTTAAATTCAAGTATTTTTTTATTTTGGCTAAGAAACAACAGTATTTGTCAGAAAATATATAGAAAAGTACGCAACACACACACACATATTTAATTCTTGGTTTCGTTTATTAGAAAGAAATCCAATTTTATTTAATAATAAGAGAAAAATATTTATTTATTAATAATATTACAGAAGATGAGATAAAAACGGTACCTTAGGTTTTTAGCCGAGAGAGCGGACCCAGACTACGAAACGAAAATGTATAAATAACGTACCAAACATTTTCAGAACGATTTGATCTATAAAAAAGTAATAAGTCATTCTGGAAGAAATTCGTCTATGTTTTAGGAATGTATTTACTCTCCATTCCCATAGTAAACAAGGTCGAAGAAGAGAGCCGATAAGGGGTTTATAAATGTAAATAACACTCATGAGAACACTGTATTTTCTTTTAGTCTAGGTCCGATCCCCCGGCTTGACACCTTAGGTACCATGTTTATCTGATCGTCTGGGATATTATTAACTAACACGCACACACACCTATATATATATAGCTAAGTATAAGAAGGCAATCGCAATGCAAGAATATGTCCGCGTTAAGAAAAATGACAAATACAAACGATTATATATGTATATATATATACATATATATACATATATAAATATATATATATATATATATATATATATTTTAATTTATATTATTGATATATAGAAAATCTAACTTGATTAAGCAATATTATGCATATATATTTATAGATATATATACATATATGCATATATATTTATAGATATATATATATACATATATGCATATATATTTATAGATATATATACATATATGCATATATATTTATATATATAAATATATATATATGCATATATATATTTATAGATATATAAATGTAAATATGAATATATATTCATAGATATATATATAGATATATATAGGCATATATATATAGATATACATATATACAAATATATTTTTATATATATATATATATATGCATATATATATATATAGATATACATATATACATATATATTTATATATATATGCACATATATATAGATATACATATATACATATATATTTATATATATATGCACATATATATAGATATACATATATACATATATATTTATATATATATATGCACATATATATATATATAGATATACATATATATTTATATATATATACATATATACATATATATTTATATATATACATATATGCATATATATACATATATACATATATATACATATATACATATATATGTATATATATTTATATATATGCGCATATATTTATAGATATTTATATATATA
Source organism: Sepiola atlantica (assembly GCA_963556195.1). Lineage (NCBI taxonomy): Eukaryota > Metazoa > Mollusca > Cephalopoda > Sepiida > Sepiolidae > Sepiola > Sepiola atlantica. The sequence goes on from OY744546.1 coordinate 71,426,302, forward strand.
TGCATATATATTTATATAAATTATATATATGCATATATATTTATACATATATATATATATGTATATATATATATATGCATATATATTTATATATATATGCATATATATTTATATATATATATATATATGCATATATATTTATACATATATATATATATATATGCATATATATTTATACATATATACATATATATATATGCATATATATTTATACATATATATATACATATATGCATATATATTTATGGATATATATATATATATACGTATATGCATATATATATATATATATACGTATATGCATATATATATATATACGTATATGCATATATATATATATACGTATATGCATATATATATATATATACGTATATGCACATATATATATACACGTATATGCATATATATATATATACGTATATGCATATATATATATACGTATATGCATATATATATATACGTATATGCATATATATATATACGTATATGCATATATATATATACGTATATGCATATATATATATACGTATATGCATATATATATATACGTATATGCATATATATATATACGTATATGCATATATATATATACGTATATGCATATATATATACGTATATGCATATATATATATATGTATATGCATATATATATATATATATACGTATATGCATATATATATATACGTATATGCATATATATATATATACGTATATGCATATATATATATATATATACGTATATGCATATATATATATATGTATATGCATATATATATACGTATATGCATATATATATATATATATACGTATATGCATATATATATACGTATATGCATATATATATATATATATACGTATATGCATATATATATATATACGTATATGCATATATATATATATATATATATATATATATCTAAATGCTTATATATATATGCATATATATTTATATATATACATATATGCATATACATTTATATATATACATATATGTATATATATATATATACATATATGCATATATATTTATATATACATGCATATATGCATATATATTTATATACATATATGCATATATATTTATATATACATGCATATATGCATATATATTTATATTTATATATATATACATATATTTATATATATATACATATATATTTATATATGCATATATATTTATATATATATATACATATATTTATATATATATACATATATATTTATATATGTATATATAAATATATATACATATATGCATATATATTTATATATCTATACATAAATATATTCATATGCATGTATATTTATATATATATACATATATGCATATATATTTATATATCTATACATAAATATATTCATATGCATGTACATTTATATATATATATGCATATATATTTATATATATACACATATGCGCATATATATTTTAATATATATATACATATGTGAACATATATTTATATATATATACATATATTCATATATATTTATATATACATGTATGCATATATTTATATATACATATATATACATTTATATATATATATATATATATATGTATATATATGTATAGGTATATATACATATATTTTACATGTATTTATATGGATATATATGATTATTTATGTATATATATATATATATATATTTATATATATGTAAATATATGTATTCATATATATATGTAAATATATATATATATATATATATATATATATTTATATATATGTAAATATATGTATTTATATATATATGTAAATATATGTATTTATATATATATGTAAATATATGTATATATATTTATATATATGTAAATATATGTATATATATTGATATATATATATATTTATATATATGAATATATATATGTCAATATATACATATTAATTAGTTTTTACGTACATATACGTTTTAATAAAGTCGATAGCCTTATATCGATAAGTTGCTTGATTGAAAAGGAACAGCAATTTACTTCAACCCGTAATATGGTGAAATACGTGAATGTTATCGGTCCATTAACTGGGATTGAATTTAAATTGCCCATTCAATATCTTGTAGATTCGTTTCTCCGTAATGTCTTCTTGGATCAAAGTGACAGCAATTGTTTTTACTATACCAGGATCATCGACAATTTGACTGTTTGTTGTTTTGATAACAAATAGAATTGTTTTCCCGGGCTACCTTGGGATTGGTGCCGAGAGCTCCGGCTCGAATGGGCATCAACCGTTCCTTTCATTTTCCAGAAAATGTTGCTATTTTCTTGCCTTCCAACGAGGGCAGAGTTAGACACAGGGTCGAGTTTTAATGTAGGGAAAATCAGGCTCCCCAAATAGGGGCCTCGAGAGATTGAAAAAAAAATTGCTCTGTCTAGAAAGATTCCTTCCTCGACTGACTGATGACAGAAACTATTAAGTGCAGTATTAGAATAGATACTACACTTTCATTTCTTTATTTAAATGAAAAATAAAATGAAAAATAAAATGAAAAATAAAATGATTTTGAAAAATATTATTTTGAAAAATAAAATGATTTATTAAATTTTGGTACACTGGGAACTGTTTACAACAAATTGTTGAATTTTACCCAATGTAAAACTGTCATTTATTTCAAAAATTTTATTTCTCCGTGTTGGATGTTTTTCTCCCCTTTTTTATAATTTATTTTAATAATTCATTTTATTTTTCAAAATCATCAACCGTCATTTATTTAAAAAAATCATTAACTGTCATTTATTAAAAAAAAACATTTATTTTAATAAATCATTTTATTTTTCAAAATCATCATATTTTTAAAAGTCATCATATTTTTCAAAATCATTTTTTTTTTACATTTTATTTTTCATTTATATTAATTACAATAGTAAAATCAATTTTCAGATAAATCGTAGTTGAAAGTTGAAACTAGAGTTCTCTCCTTCTTATTTGACTCTCCACAACTAAACGATAAAAAAATTTTTTTTCGGACCTACGGTTCATAAGCACCGACACCAGAGTATTGCGAAACAAAAAGTCATAACGAAATCTACGCACTACAACGACTGCGCAGACATTTTTCATTATCGCACGTTTGCTTGTAAATTCCATATTATTTATTACCTTGCCAGGAGGTTAGATCTAAGGTTATACGTTGTTTTTAAAAGCGCACTCTGGCCCACAAGAAATCCCTGAAAAGCCCTGTATGCATTTTCCGGTATCGGCACCTCAGGTGCTTATCAATAAACTAACCCCTTTCCAGAGAGAAGACAAAGCCTGGGAGGGTGAACCCCCTACGACTCACCAGGATAGTAGTCCAACTGCAACAAAGCAATCGTCGAACTGATTTGTATTAAAATTCTATTATAGTAAATTTTATTATTTAACAAATTGTGCTTCTGCAGTTTACGGTCCGGACTATTTTTTTTAGATAGGATGTTCAAGTTAAATTCAATTTTTACGGTATCTTTTGTTTATTAACTTTTTAGGTGAAAGCATAGAATAGTTAATCAACCCTCCACCTCCCGATTTTAAGAATGGGTTTCTAATAATAATGTTATTATTTCAGCCCGGTCGGTAAACTGCATAAGTACACTATTTTTAATACAGTTGCTGTCTTCTACTGTTGCAGTTTGCGCCTTTGAAATTTGTTATTTTTATTGTTTTACTTAATATGCGTTTTACAAAAAAATAGTATTTTTAGAAGAAAACATTTAACTTCTTTTATTTTAAAATTAAACAAACTATTTTCTTTTTTTAAAGTTACATATACAATGCGGAATAAAATTATTCTTATACGCATACGGATTGTAGCCTTATTATTTCTTCTTATTGTAAGAAGCATTGTCAGAAAAAGAAACCTTACTATCTTTTTTCTCGGCCTTTTGACTGAGATCAAAGTGTAGTATCTGTTCCGATGGATACTACACCCTATAGACCGGTACCGTCTTGGCCTTCGGGCTTTGATTACACCGATCTGCCGTATTGTCCTGTACAGTTCTAGGAGGTGCACCCTCCCAGGCTTTGCCTTCTCACCCTTTGAGAAGAAGTTAGTTTATTGCTAATCGCCTGAGGCGCCCTTACCGGGGAATGCCGACAGGGGCTGCTCAGGCATTTTATAGGCTAGATTGCTCTTACTGTAGGGCACTGCCTTTTCAATCCCACTTTCCGACCTTGTGCCATATCTCACCGCTGTGGGAAGTAAATAAATAAAGCAAAAAAAGATTTTTAAAAAAAGAAACCCTGCGAAATTCAAAAAGGAATATTTAATTCCGTGAGGCTATTTAATAATTAAAAAATAAACTGGATTCAATGTGGTTATTATTTCAATAATTTATTATTGAACATTACTAAATTATTTAAATTAATTAGAATACTGTGTTGCATGAATTAAATTTGCGTCCTTATTTAATCATAATAAAACATGCATAAGATATAGGACCCCAAAAAAAAAATTGTGTTGTTCCACACAAGGGGTCTATGGTTCCCAAACTTATTTTGTTTGTGGATCTCACCCCCGCCCTTCCCCCTGGAAGCTATTTCATCATCCATGGACCCCATATATACATTTAATTTTTTTTCTTGGGGGGGGGGGTAGTAAAAACTAACTATCAATCAATTTTAGTATATCCATAACATACAATTTAAATACAAATCGTGAAACTGGGCCCCTTTATTGCTTCTCTGAACCCTTTCGGTTTCATGTGAACACCGGTTGGGAATCCCTGCTGCACGTTCTTGAAATTGCCTTATCACCGGATTCATTTTTATTTCATAACCAGACAATTCCTGGCTTCTGGGTTAATGCTTAATTGGTACTAGACTTAGACTACAGATATGTATATGTAGATATGTAGATATATATATATATATATATATATATATATATATATATATATATATATGCAGATATGTATATGTGGATATGTATATGCAGATATGTATATGTAGATATGTATATGCAGATATGTATTTGTAGATATGTATATACAGATATGTGTATGTAGATATGTATATATATATATATATGTATATATATATATATGCAGATATGTATATATGTATATATATATATATATATATATATATATATATATATATATATATATATGTATATGTATATATGTAGATATATGTATATATGTAGATATATGTATATATGTAGATATGTATAAACAGATATGCGTATGTAGATATATATATGTAAACATGTATATATAGATATGTATATATGTAGATATATATATAAATGTAGATATGTATATGCAGATATGTATATGTAGATATGTATATGCAGATATGTATATGTAGATATGTATTTGTAGATATGTATATACAGATATGTGTATGTAGATATATATATGTATATATATAGATATATATATATAAATGTAGATATGTATATATGTATATGTGTGACTCGGAAAGTTTAATGGCGAATCAAGTCATTTTTGGTAAAAGTCTGTACCATTCAAGTTCTTAATATCTTCAAATATTTATTCACTGTGTTGTTCCACACAAGGGGTTGCCAACTTTATTTTGCTTTCGGACCCTTCCCATGAGAACTATTTTATCATCCGTGAACCCCATTACATGCATACATCAAGTATTTGTTTTTCGTTATATTCATAACATAAAACAGAACAAAATAAATAGAAACTAGATAAAAAAAAATAATATTGTTCATTGGCACCGTTTAAAGCCTCTTTTGAGATCGGGGGGGGGGGGGGGGGGTCCACATGGACCCCGGTTGGGAATCATTGTGATAAGGTCTATTGCGGACTATAACTAAGAAGTGGTCAAGATCTGTCGTGTTCATGGATAAGAACTTATGTGACCTGAAAGAAACAGTTGTAAGCCAAGCACCTGGAACAATCTCGAAGAGCTTGTCAAAGAGAGTTGGGGAAAAAACCCTGGGAATCCGGAGAGCGATTTGAATCATCTAGGTGTCAGCTCTGTTAACAATTCTGGAATATATTAAAGGGGACGACGGTAACACAAATTCCACTATGACAACCAGGTCATAACCGGTGAAAAAAAAACTACTACTACTACTACTAATAATAATAATAATGATAATAATAATAATAATAATCCTTTATTCTATGATAAAGACAAATGTGTATGTATTTGTGTATAGATAAATATATGTACTTTCATCCCTTCACGCAAAAATTAGCGAATAAAACATGCGCCCTTTTCTAGCCCCTGGACGAAATCATTTCAAGTGATGAAAGGGGAAGCGAGAAAGGAAATAGCAAGTCAGACAACCGCCAAAGTTTTATTTATTACTTGCTAGGGAATAAAATGAAGGCCTCCCTTGAGCCCTAGTTGATCACTATCCCACACCGGATTTTTTCGGGGACGCCCTCAGAGATGCACCGTTTTTCTGTCATTGTTGACGCCATTCCCTGTCGGGCGTGTCTACAATCATTTCAGCTTGCCGATGATTCCACTGGGCACGGAGATTTACTAAAGATGTCTAAATCTGCCCTTTTGGATGAAACCGCGGTACATTGCTGAAATATGTAATATACAGTATCTAAATAAATTATATTAGCTCTCTTATATAATCGAGCACTTTATTTGATTTCTTTTCATATACAACCTGACTCTCTCTCTCTCTCTCTCTCTCTCTCTCTCTCTCTCTCTCTCTCTCTCTCATATATATATATATATATATATCGACATGCACGTGTCGCAGATTATGTACATGTCTATATAAATAAAAATAATCATGTGTGTGTGTGTGTTAATTACACAAGATTAAGACAACATCGGTACCGTCGGTTTCAAATCCTAATAAAGGAGACCTATAGTTTGCTTCCTATGCCTGACTCTATTCAGCCTCTGTCTCATCGAAAAATGGCTACTCGCACGCTGCGTGATTTTTACGATATATCAATCTTCAATTTTATTTTTGTTATTGTTTCTCAAATTCGGGATTTCTATCCGCAAATTTTGCCGATATATACGTCCTAGACAAGGAAAAAAATGGTTCTCGTTATTTCGTTGATTTACACACACACATATATATATATATATATATATATATATATATATATATATATATATAGAGAGAGAGAGAGAGAGAGAGAGAGAGAGAGAGAGAGAGAGAAAGAAGAAAAAAGAGTGATAAATATGCGACGATTGTCCAAATTTATTTCAAATTTCAATTGTTCAATGCAAGGTGTATTCAGTAATAAACTAGTGTTTATTATTCTTTCCTTAAGCCAAGGCTTTTCAAAGATCGAGATCTTATCATCAGAGGAGAAATACAGATAGATAAGTTGGCTTTTGAAAAAACCAAAGTTCAAATATTTGAAAAATATATGAAAAATATTATTAAAAAAATTGTTTTTTTCGAAAGCTAACTTATCTATCTGTATTTCTTCTCTGATGATAAGATCTCGATCTTTCAAAAGCCTTGGCTTAAAGAAAGAATAATAAACACTGGTTTATTACTGAATACACCTTGCATTGAACAATTGAAATTTGAAATAAATTTGGACAATCGTCGCATATTTATCACTCTTTTGTCTTCTATCTCTACAATTGCTCTATCTCGTATATTGAGCTAAACCTCTTCACTATAGGTTCCATCTACTAAAAGTTTTACTTTTGGTTTATATTTGATCCTATATATATATATATATATATATATATATATATATATATATATATATAGATAGATAGATAGATAGATATATATAGTAAGCAATGAAAATATATATGGCTAAATGACGATTCCCCCCCGGGGATGAAACACGGGAGCCTCTGTGTAGCTTGATTGCCATATATATTTTAATTGCTTACTACCTAGCTCTACTTACGTATCGAGCACTGTTGAAGTAAATACTGAAAACTGACACATAAAAAATTATATCTCCTTATAATATTTTATGTGGATATATGAAGTACTAATATATATATATATATATATATATATATATATATATATATATATATATATATTGTGTTATAGTGGAATAATTCCAGGAGGAAATCCGGGTATGAGAGCTCAATGTAGTAAACAGAGCAATAATAAAATATAATAACACGAAATCACATAATTGTCGATGCAATAATTTATTTCAACCGTTCGGTTTTTTCAAGCATCACTCAGACAATTACATTTTTGAGACTGATAGAAAATTGAATTTCCCTACCACAGTTCCAATACAATCATAGATGGTAGTAGTAGCAACCAATTTGATACATCTTTTATAGAGAGGGGGAAAAATTTAAAACTTATATTTAACTATGGCGGGCGAAGGGGAGGGATCTTTAAGTTAATCAACTAAAAACTGCCATGTCAAAAATTATGACACATACGACTTGGCGATATCAACCATATAGGCAATTTTACTCACGCGCATACACAAAACTAAATACGCACACGTCATATGCGCACTCACATACATAATCTCACTCGCACATTATCATAATTAAGCATAATCACATACGCAACTTTTATTCATCTCCAGCCAGAATGCGTCCGGCGAAACCCGTGTTCTCAAATTCGGTTAGAGAAAAGAAAGAAACAAACAATTAACAGGCACAGAGAATATATAGACAGACCGCGTGTCATAAATTCTCAGTCCGTCTGGGTTGAAATAAGATTACACGCACATACATATATGTATACATACAAATCCATACGCACATACACACACATATATACACATACACACCCACACATATACATATCTATACACATATACATATACACACATATATACATATATATATATATATATATATATACACATACATATACATACATGAATACACCCATATATATCTCTGAATCTATTTGAAATATTGACCAAATGCATACGCATGTAGTTGTTCACACATGTAAACATACATACACATACACACACACACACATATATACATATACGCACATATACACACATATACGTACGCACACATACATATATATCCACACACCTACACACAATATTTACATAACACTCTATATTCTTACTGATGTAATATGAGTTCTAAAAATTAGTCTTACCTTATTTATATTTTAGATTAATTTGATAATCTATTATTATAAATATCATGCGGGGGGGGGGGGTTATCGTACCTAATGTTATTCAATTTGGTATCTTCACCGTTGTAATTCTAGAGGCCCATCGGATTACTAATTCAAGTCTAATAATGTCTATTGGTAATATTTGACATTTATACTTATATTAATTCAAAAACTAGTGTATTACCTGCAGAAAAAATTTTCATACCACTATCTTATTTTAAGTAAATAATAAATATCCGCGTATCCACAAATACTATATATCACCAAGTCAGTAAATCTGTGTCTATCACAGATATTATTATAAATATTATGGGGGGGGGGGGGGTTTACCGTAAGTAATGTTATTCAATTTGGTATCTTCACCGTTATAAGTCTAGAGGTCCATCGGATTACCAATTCAAGTCTAATAATGTCTAGTGGTAATATTTGGCATTTATACCTATATTAATTCAATAACCGCAGAATTTTTTTAAAAACACTATCTTATTTTAAGTAAATAATCTGAATAAATAAATATTTCAAAATACCATTATATACGCATACACACAAATACTATATATCACCAAGTCGGCAATTCTGTGTCTATAGCAGATATTATTATAACTATTATGTTGGTGGTGGGGGGGGGGTTTACCTTAAATAATGTTATTTAATTTGGTATCTTCACCGTTATAAGTCTAGAGGTCCATCGGATTACTAGTCGTTGATTATTTTAAATTTATATTTATGTCTGCACTTAGCCATAAGTTCATCTCGTTTATTCAAGAGGTTATTTCGATCATATTTTAGGATTCTTATTTTTTCTTCTAGACATAAGTTGCATCTTTGTCTAAATCCATCTGGAATATTCGAAAAACATAAGATTGACCACGAAATCACCGGGGACCTGTTCTCATTTTTCAGATGCCACCATTGTTTAGCTAACTCCGTTTTGCTCTTGAGTTCTGGGTTATTGAAAGAGTGTTTGTGGTCATAAAAACGTTGTTTCCAGTTTCCCGCGGAGATGCCGATGTAAACCTTTTTATCCCTGTTGTTATCTTCCGGATGAATAGTGGCCTTATAAACCACACACTCAACTTTACAGTTACCGTCCAGTGGGCAGTTATTTTTCACTTGACAATTACATTTATTTACTGTGACCTTATTCTTACTAGGATTGTTAAGTAATTTACGATTATGGGTGCTGATAATTCTGTCCATGTTCTTGGTGCAAGAGTAGCTGATTTTAATGGTTTTTCTATTAAATATCTTCCTAAGTGGATTATTTATGCTAAAATGTTTATCTACCAGGTTCAAGAATACTCTCCCGATGTTGATGTTAGATAGTTGGCAGTAGGGAGGATTGAACCATATTATTTTTCGGCCTCTATTCCTGGATTTATTTTTATTTTCTTTCTTGGTATATTTGAGTTTTTCATTATATCCGCTTTTCTCTAGCGCTCCATTGTATAAATGCTTATTTGCTTCAAAAATGTCTCTGTTAGCCGAAAGCTTATTTATTCTAGTATTAATTGTTTTAGGTATTTGTTTAATTATGCAGTTCGGGTGGTTAGATCTAGTGTTGATATAAGATGGTGTGTGATTATCTTTATTGAAGGGTTTGTATGTCCCCTTTCCTAAGTCTAAGGTAATATCTAGATAGTTTACTTCTTTACAATTTGGGGTTATATCTATTTTAAATCCAAGGTATTTGAATGCTCTTATTAATTTTTTATGTATTTTGGATACCAGGGGGCCGTCACTATTGGGGATAACAATTAGTCCATCATCCCTATATAACCCCACTAAATTAGGCTCTACAATTCTGCTAATAGTGTACATTATAAAAATGCCCACCAGATCGGCAATCTGGGCTGAGTCAAAAGCACCCATCGGGACATCAAATTTGTTGTTGTTCAATTTAATCCATGTTTCTCGATTGTTTATAAGGATGGATTTGCGACAGGCCATAATTAATCTTACCTGCTCATCGGATATATCCACGAAATTTCGTGGATATATCCGATGAGCAGGTAAGATTAATTATGGCCTGTCGCAAATCCATCCTTATAAACAATCGAGAAACATGGATTAAATTGAACAACAACAAATTTGATGTCCCGATGGGTGCTTTTGACTCAGCCCAGATTGCCGATCTGGTGGGCATTTTTATAATGTACACTATTAGCAGAATTGTAGAGCCTAATTTAGTGGGGTTATATAGGGATGATGGACTAATTGTTATCCCCAATAGTGACGGCCCCCTGGTATCCAAAATACATAAAAAATTAATAAGAGCATTCAAATACCTTGGATTTAAAATAGATATAACCCCAAATTGTAAAGAAGTAAACTATCTAGATATTACCTTAGACTTAGGAAAGGGGACATACAAACCCTTCAATAAAGATAATCACACACCATCTTATATCAACACTAGATCTAACCACCCGAACTGCATAATTAAACAAATACCTAAAACAATTAATACTAGAATAAATAAGCTTTCGGCTAACAGAGACATTTTTGAAGCAAATAAGCATTTATACAATGGAGCGCTAGAGAAAAGCGGATATAATGAAAAACTCAAATATACCAAGAAAGAAAATAAAAATAAATCCAGGAATAGAGGCCGAAAAATAATATGGTTCAATCCTCCCTACTGCCAACTATCTAACATCAACATCGGGAGAGTATTCTTGAACCTGGTAGATAAACATTTTAGCATAAATAATCCACTTAGGAAGATATTTAATAGAAAAACCATTAAAATCAGCTACTCTTGCACCAAGAACATGGACAGAATTATCAGCACCCATAATCGTAAATTACTTAACAATCCTAGTAAGAATAAGGTCACAGTAAATAAATGTAATTGTCAAGTGAAAAATAACTGCCCACTGGACGGTAACTGTAAAGTTGAGTGTGTGGTTTATAAGGCCACTATTCATCCGGAAGATAACAACAGGGATAAAAAGGTTTACATCGGCATCTCCGCGGGAAACTGGAAACAACGTTTTTATGACCACAAACACTCTTTCAATAACCCAGAACTCAAGAGCAAAACGGAGTTAGCTAAACAATGGTGGCATCTGAAAAATGAGAACAGGTCCCCGGTGATTTCGTGGTCAATCTTATGTTTTTCGAATATTCCAGATGGATTTAGACAAAGATGCAACTTATGTCTAGAAGAAAAAATAAGAATCCTAAAATATGATCGAAATAACCTCTTGAATAAACGAGATGAACTTATGGCTAAGTGCAGACATAAATATAAATTTAAAATAATCAACGACTAGTAATCCGATGGACCTCTAGACTTATAACGGTGAAGATACCAAATTAAATAACATTATTTAAGGTAAACCCCCCCCCCCACCACCAACATAATAGTTATAATAATATCTGCTATAGACACAGAATTGCCGACTTGGTGATATATAGTATTTGTGTGTATGCGTATATAATGGTATTTTGAAATATTTATTTATTCAGATTATTTCTTAAAATAAGATAGTGTTTTTAAAAAAATTCTGCGGTTATTGAATTAATATAGGTATAAATGCCAAATATTACCACTAGACATTATTAGACTTGAATTGGTAATCCGATGGACCTCTAGACTTATAACGGTGAAGATACCAAATTGAATAACATTACTTACGGTAAACCCCCCCCCCCATAATATTTATAATAATATCTGTGATAGACACAGATTTACTGACTTGGTGATATATAGTATTTGTGGATACGCGGATATTTATTATTTACTTAAAATAAGATAGTGGTATGAAAATTTTTTCTGCAGGTAATACACTAGTTTTTGAATTAATATAAGTATAAATGTCAAATATTACCAATAGACATTATTAGACTTGAATTAGTAATCCGATGGGCCTCTAGAATTACAACGGTGAAGATACCAAATTGAATAACATTAGGTACGATAACCCCCCCCCCCCCGCATGATATTTATAATAATAGATTATCAAATTAATCTAAAATATAAATAAGGTAAGACTAATTTTTAGAACTCATATTACATCAGTAAGAATATAGAGTGTTATGTAAATATTGTGTGTAGGTGTGTGGATATATATGTATGTGTGCGTACGTATATGTGTGTATATGTGCGTATATGTATATATGTGTGTGTGTGTGTATGTGTATGTATGTTTACATGTGTGAACAACTACATGCGTATGCATTTGGTCAATATTTCAAATAGATTCAGAGATATATATGGGTGTATTCATGTATGTATATGTATGTGTATATATATATATATATATATATATGTATATATGTGTGTATATGTATATGTGTATAGATATGTATATGTGTGGGTGTGTATGTGTATATATGTGTGTGTATGTGCGTATGGATTTGTATGTATACATATATGTATGTGCGTGTAATCTTATTTCAACCCAGACGGACTGAGAATTTATGACACGCGGTCTGTCTATATATTCTCTGTGCCTGTTAATTGTTTCTTTCTTTCTTTTCTCTAACCGAATTTGAGAACACGGGTTTCGCCGGACGCATTCTGGCTGGAGATGAATAAAAGTTGCGTATGTGATTATGCTTAATTATGATAATGTGCGAGTGAGATTATGTATGTGAGTGCGCATATGACGTGTGCGTATTTAGTTTTGTGTATGCGCGTGAGTAAAATTGCCTATATGGTTGATATCGCCAAGTCGTATGTGTCATAATTTTTGACATGGCAGTTTTTAGTTGATTAACTTAAAGATCCCTCCCCTTCGCCCGCCATAGTTAAATATAAGTTTTAAATTTTTCCCCCTCTCTATAAAAGATGTATCAAATTGGTTGCTACTACCACCATCTATGATTGTATTGGAACTGTGGTAGGGAAATTCAATTTTCTATCAGTCTCAAAAATGTAATTGTCTGAGTGATGCTTGAAAAAACCGAACGGTTGAAATAAATTATTGCATCGACAATTATGTGATTTCGTGTTATTATATTTTATATATATATATATATATATATATATATGAGAGAGAGAGAGAGAGTAAATACAAAGAGGCTAATTGTTTATTCTGTCTTTTTATAGAAGTTCAATGTGTGACGGAAACGATCACATTTGTTCTAGTGTCTAATATATACATATATATGAAGAGTTCGAATGCAAAATCCAAAATTTCGAAATTATCATTATAAAACATGTTACATTTAAATACTCGAGCACGCCCTAAAATCATGATGCCGGCATAATTTCATTTTGCTTTTAATTAAAATACGCTTTTGGTCAAAGATTTGATATAATCGTCCTTTTATTGTTTAATGTCTCAATTAAAACAAATTGGATTTATCGCGTTTTGCATTCGAACTGTTCATATGTATTTATATATAAATTTCGTTAACGCAAAGGTTTAAGTTATAGCTCAATAGTGTACGACTAGAGTTCTTAATTTAATGTCATACGAAACCTTACTTTATTCAGTGAACAATTTCCATATCTAAATAAAAAAAATACGCTTTTATTAGCATACAATTCTTTCTGCCTTTCTCAATAACATATATTTTCGTGATATATAAAATAACAACGATTTTTTCTTGATGATGCTTCGTCAGTGCATAAATGTTCGCCTGTTAAGCTTAAAAAAATGCAATGCATTTAATATTCAAAAGTAAATTAATATTAACTGCACTTCAATTTTTTTTCAGCTTGACGGGTGAACTTTTATGCACTGACGACGTATTCTAAAAAAAAAAACGTTGATATTTTGTATAGACTCGTAACATGTTTTCTTTTGCAAAGGAGGGGGGTAAGGAACAGTAGATTTTCAAGTCGATTTTGAATTCTGTCTAGGCAATTAAGAGTGTTCTGAGCGGCGCCTCTCCAGATGTGGCAAGCGTACTCCAATTTTCTTTCAAGATCGTACTCTTACAGACGTTGCGTTATATTAAGAGCTGAATTGTGACCTTTCCGGGGGGGGGGGCGACGCTATTGAACTTATTCATCACTCGATAACTTGCCCGAAAAATGTATATTTCAGTGACATTTTCATAGCTGTAAGTAAACTTATTCCATTTTTTAAAAAAGAGAGAGAATAGGTGTATTTGGATTGTGACTAACACATATTCTTCTTCCCTGCTGACTACAACATAGTCGTCTTCAAGTCCAATATCAAAATACTTGTCGAACCGCCCTCTTAAGTAATCAAATCATACGCTTTCCACCTATCGTTTCCAATCCTTTTGTAGCTTTGACACTCTTATTAAGCCTTATCATCGAATGGCTTTTGGCCTTAATAAGCGGTGACTGACTCGTATATATAAAAATGGAACAATTTTACTCTTCATTGGAATCCAAATTGGCGCATATTCCAAGAATAAAACAATCAATATATATATATATATATATATATATATATATATATATATATATATATATATATATATATATATAGATATATATACAGGGTGGGCAAAAATAAGGGTCCTATTTTTTAAAATTCATAACTTTTTTATTTATTGATTTTTTTTAAAAATTTTTTTAGAATAAGTAAAGGACCCCTTCCGAAGCAGGCATGAGCCGTATTAGCCCTAAGGAACGTACCCTCATTTAGAAAACATTATTTTTGCTTAAAAAACTCAAAACAGTGTAAAAAACAATACTTTAGTTTTTGTAAGTTTTAAGAAGTGTTTTTCGGCTAAAATTTGTTTTGTTTATTTCAAAAAATCTCGGAAGGGTCAGTCTACACACACATAAAGTTTGGTGAGTTTAACTTTTATTTTGTGGAAGTTATTCAAATTCAAGTTATTCAAATTTAAAGATAGGACCCTTATTTTGGCCCACCCTGTATATATATATATATATATATATATATATATATATATAGATATAGATATAGATATATAGATATATAGATATGGGAAATGAAAAAGGAAAAACCAAAAAGGATGTTTTTTTTATATATTCATCAACGTTTCGTCTTTATTTGTAAGACTTCCTCAGGATGATAATTTTAAGCAAAATGTCATGCAAGTACGTGAAAATATTGGGTTGACATGATGGGTTGATGAGACAAAGTAGTAGCCATTACTGGGTGCGCAGGCCCGAAGTGAAGTCAGTAGCATGGAATGAAATAAATGAGGATGGTTCTGAATGAAAAAGTGGAGGGGTGGGGATGAACGGAAATAATGTGGATGGCTGTTAGTGAAGTAGTGGAGGGGTGGAGGAAAGAGGAGGGGGAGACTCTGTGATTTTGGTGTGTGGGTAATGTCATGGGTTTAGAAAGGATTTGAACAAATGAAGGTGGTTTATATACTATTGAGTCACAACTTATAAAGGCCAAGAGCTATTTGAGGATAAGGAATAAAGAGAGAGAATGATTATCAGTCGAAAGATGATGAACACTATGGGAGTATTAAAATTGGTCATTGGTATGATCAGCTTGGATTACTTTCTTATGGGGCGTTTAGGGCAAGTATTTGTTGACATTGGATTTGACGACGACCAAGTTGTAATCTGCTGGGAAGCAGTGCCAGGGGAATGTTTTCCACGGGCGGGAAGCCCTTGCGAAGAAGCTATTGATAAACTATAAATACCTGAAACTATTCATTTGACGGAGCAGGGTTTCCAAGTTTGTCCTGTTCCATCAAGCTTAATGGGTTATTGTTTATTTGATAGGCTGTCCCTGGTTAATACGTATATATATATATATATATATATATATATATATATTTACTTTAATAAAAGAACACAAATTATCCTGATAAATCTAGTTTTTGATTATCGCAGAGATTATCCTAACAATTTCTGAAAGTTGGTTTATTCATTTATAGTCAGTTCATCGTTTTCCCCATAACTCGGTTACGGACAAACGCAGATATTTAAGGTTATCACCAAATAAAAAGTACAAGGTGTGTGTGTGTGTGTGTGCGCGCGT
Source organism: Sepiola atlantica (assembly GCA_963556195.1). NCBI lineage: Eukaryota > Metazoa > Mollusca > Cephalopoda > Sepiida > Sepiolidae > Sepiola > Sepiola atlantica. The sequence goes on from OY744546.1 coordinate 71,443,224, forward strand.
GCGTGTTTGTAAATACGGGATTTAGTCTGTCCGTCAATCATGTAACATTTGACAATAAAATGCGAATAGATCGAAAAATGGGAAGAGAAGGGACGAGGAAGATGTATTAGACAGAAAAGTCTCGTAATCTGAAGCCTGCGAGTTCAATCCTTGTACAGGGAAGTATAGTTTCATTTTCGCTTCAATTACAACCCAGAAATAAGCGTTACAAAACAATATCCAAGCAGGAAACTGGGGAAGTAAGTATTTTTTTTTATAATGTAAATCAATTTGATTCTGATATAAAAGCGTATCGTATCTTTTTCTATACTTGACTAATTTGTTACAAAAAAAAATTCACCTAGTCACTTTTAACGGAACGTGTACATATATATATATATATATATATATATATATATATATATATATATATATATAGGTACTGATATCGATCCTGACCCAGTTTTCGTGCGGTTCGACTCGTAAGCGTTCGGCTGTCCTACGCAAACGCCCGAGAGTTGACGAGCCGATTTGTACCAGACGACAATTTTGATACGTCCTATGATAATAATGTTTTGCTTGTTTTGTTTTTTGTTGTTTAGGGTTTAGGGTTAGGTTTTAGGGTTAGGGTTTAGAGTTAGGGTTAGGGTTAAAAATATTTATTTAATAACAGTAATTTCGCTCTGTTTTGCTTGTTTTATTTGTTTTGTTGTTAAAAAAATTTCTTGCAACTATAACTAAAAGTTATAGGACGCAGCAACGTATCAAAATAACAAAAAAAAATTATTTGATAACAGTAACTTCGTTATGTTTTGCTTGTTTTGTTTTTTTGTTGTTGTTTTTTTTAGAAAATTTCTTGAGAATATAACTTACAATCACAGAAAAAAATCAAACCTAAATTATAAGTTTCGTATTCACTTCAATTTTCTTTATTTTCATATTTCGACGAATACCTGTATTTCTTTTTAATTTTTCCCACAAACAAAAACCGTTTATTATTTTTATTATTTTATTTTTACCTTTATTGTACTTTTTTCAAAATTTAAAAAAAGTACAATAAAGGAAAAAATGAAAAAAATACAAAAATAAAATAAAAGGAAGAATTAGGAAGAAATACAGGTATTCGTCGAAATATGAAAATAAAGAAAATTATAGTGAATATGAAAATCATGATTTTGAGTTGTTTTTTTCCTGTGGTTATTTAAATGCAACTATAAAGTATATATATATATATATATATATATATATATATATATATATATATATATATATATATATATATATATATATATATATTTATATATATATATATTTATATATATATATATTTATATATATATATATTTATATATATATATATTTATATATATATATATATATATATATATATTTATATATATATATATTTATATATATATATATTTATATATATATATATATATATATATATATATATATATATTTATATATATATATATATATATATATATTTATATATATATATATATATATTTATATATATATATATATATATATTTATATATATATATATATATATATTTATATATATATATATATATATATTTATATATATATATATATATATATATATTTATATATATATATATATATATATATTTATATATATATATATATATATATATATATATATTTATATATATATATATATATATATATATATATATTTATATATATATATATATATATATATATATATATATATATATATATATATATATATATATATATATATATATATATATAATGTGTGTGTGGCGTTTGTGTGTGTGTGTGTAATAGTTTTATTTACATAAACATTTGACTACAGGTCATGAAACGTTTCAACCAAAGCTCTTGTAAACCCGGTATTTCCGGGATGAGAGAAAAATACAAAACTACAAAAAAATTGTGTAAATAAAATTATATAAATAGCTCTATATATTATTGAGCACTATTATATAAATAAATATTTTTTTAGATTATGAATTATAAGCAATTACGAATGAAAAACAAATAAAAAAATTTTTTATCGACCCAAGGATATCAGGTTTACAAGAGCTTCGGTTGAAACATGTCATGACGTGTAGCCAAATGTAAATAAAACTATCATATACATATTTATTATTAAGCACTATTATTCAAAAACAGTAAAGATTTTTAATCAATGATAATACTCCCATAGTGTTCTTAATTTTTCGGTTGATAATTATTCTGCCTCATTAAACCATATCCTTGAGTGGATCCTGGTCTTAATAAATGGTTAACCAGTAATTTATTTCGATTGTTTTATTCTTGGAATATGCACCAATTTTAATTTCAATATATTACGAGATGAAAGACGAATTTTTCATCGATAAACGCGCAGATTAAATGGGCGTATCTTAAGAACTCTATTATTTTGGTTTGAGACAAACTATAGATGTATGTATGTATGTATGTATATATATATATATATATATATATATATATATATATATATATATATATATATATATATATATATATATATATTTATACAAGAAGAATACCTGTCCTGGGACGGATAAAATTAATCCCCCGAACAGAAAGTGTTGTACTACTTTTATGTACCCATAAACATTTTTAAATATGGATATAATCATACTACACCTTATGTCTAGACTCCTTATTTCAATTTTCATCAATATGATTTTGATTCTAAAAAATGTCTAAACGTTAAGGTTTAAAATTTCAAATAAATTGATCGATATTCCGAAAATGCGTACGTATACAAGGACTATTTCGCATTTTGAAATATTTTTTTTTTCTGATTTTTCGTTTAAATTATTTTCTACTATCGATGAAATACCAATTTACTAGATCCTGCATTTAAAAAATTATTAAAATAAGTTTTCAATTTTTAACACGTGGTTCAGTCTTTGATGTAAATTTTATGTTACTTGATTTCTCAGCCAATCTAAAATCAGCTCCAAGAAACCGATTTTGGGGTACTTTTTGCGTCTCTCTAATAAACGAAACAGTTAGTGAATATGGTTGTCCCTGTTTAAATGGAGGTTAGACACACGATCTGTTTCAATATGGGGGAAATCCAGTTCCCCCAAAAGGGGCACGCTGGATTGTAACAAAATAAAAAAACTGCCGTATTTTAGAATGAATTTCTTCTTTATTGACCAAAGACTGAAAAACAGAACTGTAGTATCAGAACAGATAGCACACTTTGCTCCTAACAAACCGACCTTGTGTTAAACTCTGCCCTCGTGGGGAGGCAAGTAGATAGGGACTCTAGATTAAGCTTATACGATTATTGGCTATTATGAAAGTATTTACAAAAAAAAACAAAAAAAAACGGGTGCGTGATACGACTAATGTGTACCGTCGCAAACTACGGAATATGCTACGTTAAGTTTGAATCCTATCAGACTTATTACGAATTAAGAAAGGTATGAATCCGAAATTTCCCTGTGTAAAATGGCAGTTTGTGTTCAATGAATCGTATATAAGAGGCGGTGTTTTTTTTTGTAATATGCAATCTACCAAATGGTTTCTAATCCAATATGTGATCTACCGAGATGTTTGCATTCCGATATGTGATCTACTCATTAAATAGCCATTATTTCCCATTAAACAAGTAAAGTAGTTAGTTGTCAGCATTCCAGTTGGCAACAAAACAATTAACAAAAGTTAAACTTGAAATATCAACTTTTATTTGGAATCGCGTCCATACAACGTGGACTCAAAATGAACGGTACTTCTAAACATCTGCTTCAGTCACATCTGGAAGTAATACTGTTAGTGAATGATAACAGAATCATTAGATTGATATACTGATTTTTTAAATGATATTAGAGAGTCCGTAGAATTTGGTATATTCGGACTACTGTTCTCATCTTGGGTGTTTTTTATCACAACGTTTCGGCCGTTCCATCTGCTATGACTGGGAAGACGTCTTCAGTAATTCACAATTCTTCGTATCGCCCGCACTGAGGATTGAACCTTCAGATGACTGTCACTTAGAACTGAATTATCCACTGCGCCAGAATTGTCCGCAATGCTACCCGTGGATTTAATAAAGGGTTCCGTTCGAAATTCCGTCCAGATTCCCGAGTTCAACAGAAAGATTCCCGAGTTCGACAAAGTACACCTGAAGAAGCGTTGTGATAAAAACACCCAAGATGAGAACAGTAGTCTGAATATACCAAATTCTACGAATTATCAACCCTCATCTAAAAAAACTCCGAAGCATGATAATATTAGAGAGGTTTATCGTTAAATGTTTTCATTTTTACCTTTTCCCAATCGTTTTGCTGTCTTTATTTTTACCTTTTTAAAATTTACATTAAATAAAATCATGTATTCTTTTTTTAGATTAGAATAATAATTTAATGTAATTTTTATCTGTATTCTTTTTTCCTAATAGATCACATGCCATCAATAATAGATCGCAAACCTTCGCTAGATCACATATCGGAAGAGCGCCGTCTTTTCTGTCCCCGGTCAGTGAAAGAGTCCTTCTAGACTGAGGCATTTTTTAAATGTTTGTTCCAATCCAGAGTACCGCATTTTGGGGAGCTATATTTTCCCCACATTAAAAGTTTATGTTGTGCTTAATTCTGCTCTCGTGGGGAGGCAAATAAATAGGAACGAACCACTCGGAGCAATTTTTTATTCACCGAATACCGGATATATTCTTTCCAAACAATAGTCCATGTTACGTGAACACACCATTTAAAATTTATTTTATTTCATTAGTCAATATGTAGACAATATAGAATTATTTTAAGGTTGAACATTTTAGATACGGATGCACAAACGTACCTAAAATATATTTTTTTATTATGTAAGAAATTGTATCTATAGTCGTTTATTTTTAGTAATTTACCTTAAAATGGAAAGTAAGTACAATTATTTTTTGTTTATAAATGCACAATTAAGTCAATTAAAAATATTAGTAGTAGATTATTATTATTTTTTATGTGAATTGCTATTCCCTGTGAATTGCAATTCTGGAGCACCATAGTTTATTTTGTGTTATGCGTCACGTAAAAATAATACGAATAAAATATATATTTTGGTTAGTAGAAATATTATTTATTTAATGCTGTATTTAGTGTTATTGTGCTTCGCCATTAAATAACTATAACGTATTAATCTGTAGCAACAAAAAAAATTAACCAGTTAATATTTTTGTTACCCTCCACCATATCTTTTATAACTTTAGAGTGAGAGAACTTTTGCCGAATCTCCCGTGTAACGCAGTTTTCAAATATTCTAATCTTTTGTGATTATTTACTCACTAGGATTTTACACACAAATCATTATCAATGACTGCGCATTGCAAATAACCAGTGGTGTTCCCTGGAGCCTGAGTGACAACAAGTCTCCCCAGATTTCTAGTACTCCCCGCCTCACTGTTGCAAATAATTTTGCGTTATCGCAACACGCGTTTACCATTGATTTCTCCCTGATACAGGCCGTGGGTTTTCTCCGCGATTTTAGTGGCTCAAATTTCCAGTGGAAGTCTGGATGGTGCTCTTCCGTCTCTGCTTTTTTATCTTCCACGACACTTCATGAGTATTTTCCGATCCTAGTGCAACGACGTTTTATAATTATTATTAGTAACACCCTAGGAGTTTTCACACAAGTCATTATCCGTGATTGCTAATAACAAGTGGTGTTCCCTGGATTCTGAGTGACAAGGAGGCTCTCCAAATTTCCAGCAATTTTCGCCTCTTTCGGTAACCGTTGCCAATCATCGCAACAATTTTCCATTTGAAAATTAAAATATTTCTGATTTGCATGAAATTTATTCCGTAGCTATTAGACAGTGATTAATCAAGATACACTCAATTTCTTAACATACAAATTTTACACATGTTTTTTTTTTCTAGAATCAAAATCATTTAATAGATTGCTAAACATTACTATTACCGACCTAAATTATTTTTTAAAGAAATACAGATGGGAAATTAGTTAGAGAAGTTTAATTTTATTTACTTACTTATTTGTGCCCTATTTGCGTTACAAAATTAATATTTAATAGCAATAAGCATTTGAAGTCACCGTTTTCTTCTTTCCATTGAATCAGATGATTCTGGTGTTGGCATTGGTTTCCTCGATGTTTTTCTACTTAGAAATATTTCTGGAAAGACATCGAGTACTTACGGGAAGGGCCACGAGAAGGTTGCCAACATCCCTAAGTGAAAGTGGTACTGTGGAACCGACTGGATTCGAACTTGGAACATCCAACTCTTCAGTTCGTGTCGTTATCCACTTAAGTCACCGTATATATCGGTTTTGAGCAGAGTAGCTATTTTGTTTAGTCGCGTTTTAAAGTTAGGTAGCTTACATCGTGTGACTAAACACGATGTACACTTTGCTCATCACCTATATTTACGGTAAGTAAATACTTATATATATTTTCTTTACGCAAATAGGTAAAAAAAAAAAAACAACAACAAAAAACCTAGTAGGTAAACAAAAATAAATTGTTTTTTTTAGTAATTTCCCAACTGTCTTTTCTTTTAAAATAATTTCTATCGACAATAGTAGCGTTTACCAATAGATTTGAAACAAAACTGGAATAAGGTTTATAGCCATATTATTCACGTAGGGATTTGGTGTGTGTATATTTCTGACAAGAATCAAAAATATTATGTAAAAGGAACATTAAATACCACCGATCATTATCTAAGTTGATAACTAAATAAAAATTGAGCCCATTACTCGCACTAACGGCAAAGTCAAAATGCCGTATTTCAAGTGAATTCAACTACACACAATAGACGCAGCATCTTTTTTTTTATATACTGCTTATCTTCATGCAATTTCTTGTTGGTTACCTTTCGGCCCTTTAAGTCCACAACACAAATCTTTTCCAAATAATGTGCTTTGAATTGTGTTTGTGTTAACACATTATAAATGAGAAGCGATGGGTAATTAGGTGACAATAGTAAAAGACAAAACATGTAATCTAAGCAGAGACATTACATGCAAAGAGAAATCGTCGGGAGATAGATATACTACTAAATGTAGTAATGTACGTTCTGATTTTGGTATGGATGACCGAAAGTGCTATGAAAGTGCTATGTAAGTCCTATGCTATAAAAGCGCTATGAAAGTACTATGAAAATTACATGCAAAGAGAAATCGGGAGATAGATATGCTACTAAATGTAGTAATGTACGTTCTGATTTTGGTATGGATGACCGAAAGTGCTATGAAAGTGCTATGTAAGTCTTATGCTATAAAAGCGCTATGAAAGTACTATGAAAATTACATGCAAAGAGAAATCGGGGGATAAATATCTACGAATGATACCAAATGTAGTAATGTACGTCCTGATGTTGGTATGAGTGACCGAAAGTGCTATGAAAATTATTGTCTGAATGTGACCCGTTTAAGGGCAGGCCTCTTTTAGATTCTGATTTTTTTGTTGTAAAGAATCTGTCTATGTGTACGTAACTGTTATCTAAATGAATAAATGCGAAAGTTGGGTCCATTTCTCGCACTAATGGTAAATTCAAAACGCCATTTTTCAAGTTAATTCAAATTTAAACAACGGCCGCTCAGGTGTTCTTATTACATTTACATAAGCAGTATATATCAGTCGCAAGTTGTACTAATTTGCATATTAGTTTTTTAAAAGAGCATTTTATTAATTAACTATTATTTGTTATTGTTTTTTTAATTCAGTGATTGTTTGGATTTTAATATAATAAATGGTTATGTTTCGCAATATTGGGTGCTTGTACAGAGAAGCGTGCATATGAAAAACGCTGAAAATCGCAGTTCTAATTAAATTAACCAGACAACTTTTTGATATACTTATGTATCAAGCAGAAAATAGGATTGTATACCAAAAATTAGCAAAAACTATCTAGTAGAATTGTAATATAAATAAAAATCTGTTATATCGTTTTTTCGGATTTCGCCATTGATTTGAGCGGAACACACGAAATTTAGGGGAGATAATTCAGTCTGTCATATTAATAAGTAATAAATTAATGGCATTCATCAAAATACGATGAAACTGATTTTTATTTTTAATTGAAATTCTACTCAATCAAGTACTACTTTTTGGTGAGGATACTTATTTAAATCTGCTGAGTAAGTATATAATACTGTTTTTTTTGTGTGGTATTGATATTTAATACGGACGCTTCTCTGTACAAGCACCAAATATTGTTTTATTTCCTAGACAAATATTAAGCATTTATGTTCAAATGTTTCTTTCTTTAAAGGGACAGACTTGATTTTCAACAAGTGTGGATCTATTTCTAAATTGAAATTGAAAAGGCAAATTGATGTCTTTCTTTTCATTTCTTTACGGTCACATTTGAAAGTTAAATAAATTTGTATCGAAATTAGAAAAATGTTTATATTTATCTATCTCTATGAATAAGTGGGAAATATTTTATTTCGTGTTTACAACAAGGTTATGAATGAAATGTTTATTATTTTAAATTAATGTTCTTAAATATTTCAAGTAGCGAACTTTGTGAAGCGATAGATAGTCGCCAAATCCAACTTGTATATAAATAACGTGATACAAAAATATATAATGAGCCGTGTCCATTTTAAACAGTAGTCCATGGTTTGGGATATAAGTATACACACACGATATCTACATTATAGTAAAAAAATAAAATAAAATGAGTATTTTTTTAACAAGACCTATATCTTTAGGGGTCCGTAATAAAGGGAAATGATTAAGTACCTCAGCTATAAACGATGGCTAAGACGATTTCCGTATTAAGCGTATCGCGTAGACAAATGTGGAGATTATAAGCAGACATTTGCCACCATTACAAATTTTGGCCCGCTACGCTAAAAAGTAATAGTTTGTAAATCTATGTAATAATAAAATAATGTGCCCACTTATCGTGTGTCTGTGTTTCTCGCATCTACGTGACTTCACTATTAATCAACTATGTGTTGAAATAAAAAAAAATATGCAATAGCGTAAAGTACTAACACTTTTAAAAATATAATTTCATTACGAAATAAAATCCACCATAATGCATTTCGGTTTATTTGTAAAGATGTCAGGAATTTTTAATCTTCTTCTATTTAGATAGGATTAATTATTTCGTGATGATTCGAAATTTGAAGCATTTAAATTGTCATTTTTGGATTTAAGATTCTAAACAATTTCTCATGCATCAAAAGATTGAACATTTTTTTTTAGCTATTTTCATCCAATAATTTTATAGAGATTAAAACAACATTACCGGAACAACAATTGAAATGTTCGAATTCAAAACGCGATAAACGCCATTTTCAAAATCACGAAACTCCCTACAAAAAAACGACACCCCCAAAACTATGTGTTACATAATATGATAGCGAAATAACTTCTTTTTGATTTCAATTAAAATCAGTTTTCATTCGAAGTCTAGATTTAATATATTCGTGTTTTTATTGTTTGTGGTCTCAATTGGATTTATCGCGTTTTGCGTTCGAACTTTTCAATTGTTTTATCATAATTTGGTTCAGTTAATAATTTAATGTACAAAAGCTACCGTAATTTTATTTTAACTTGAATTCACCCCAGACAAGGGGGCACATTGCCACTGAGCCGTAAGGGGCTACTGTGGATTTGGGGCCAGAAATTAAAGGGGGCTTTCTAAGCGAGGAGTGATGCAGCGAGATATTTGTTCACATTACACTTAAAATTTCTGCATGTCGGTAGAGACAGGGAGCAGGGAGGGAGTTCCAAAAGGCTGGCAGCTCGAGGAACGAAGCTACTGGAGTACAATGCCCTTCGGCATCCAGGGACATCCACCCTGAATGGATGGGACTTAAGTACTTCTCGAGTTGGTTGGGTGTATTTCCGTCGCGGGGTCACCATAATAAGTAAGATAAACTTAACTTTGTTAAAAAAAAAATAATTACTAATAAAAGAAAATACAAATATGAAAATAACATGGTTCCCGGGTAATGCTGGGTTTGTACAACTACTAATAAATACGGTTATAATACATCATTTTATCTATAAAAACAAAAACGAAAAATACTACTTTTTTGCTGCGCAGGCGTAAACTATTAACACCCAAATTTAAAAAAATAAATAAAAGATTAGTTATACGTTAAGTAGTAGTAAAACGTACAATGTACAATTGAATGGCGCGATGGCTAAGTCGTTAACGACGCGGGCGGGTGTGCCGGGTTCAAATCCTGTTCGTTCCACTTTCATCAATTCAAAATCTGACCTTGTGTCTAACCTTATAGAGAAGAGGTAAATAAAATAACTGAAAGGGAGATTATCTCCCTTACCAAAATAAAAAGATCTGTAAATAAATTAAAAAATAGAACGATATTTTCCGAATTTACAGTTTAGTGATTAATCTTTTTATTAGTGTAAATTTCATAATATATTATTCGTGGAAACTACGAAATTCGACAAATAAAAAATGAATTGGCAAACACGGTGTTATGAATATTTAACGTAAGAAACATTTTGCTTTAATTTTTCCGCTTATAACTTTTGCCTGCAAAAACAAATATTCAATTTTTAGCTAAAGAAGTGTATCTTTTAATAGCGTAAATTTCATAGTTTTCTATTTGTGGCCCCGTTATTACATTCAACAATCAAGAAACATATTTTTTTAATGTTAGCATTTATAAGGTATGCCTGCACAACAAAAATAGTACATTTTTAGCTTAAGAAGTGTATCTTTTAATAGCGTAAATTTCATAGTTTTCTATTTGTGGCCCCGTGTTACATTCCACAAATCAAGAAACATTTTTTTAATGTTAGCATTTATAAGGTATGCCTGCACAACAAAAATAGTACATTTTTAGCTTAAGAAGTGTATCTTTTAATAGCGTAAACTTCATAGTTTTCTATTTGTGGCCCCGTGTTACATTCCACAAATCAAGAAACATTTTTTTAATGTTAGCATTTATAAGGTATGCCCGCACAACAAAAATAGTACATTTTTAGCTAAAGAAGTGTATCTTTTAATAGCGTAAATTTCATAGTTTTCTATTTGTGGCCCCGTTATTACATTCAACAATCAAGAAACATTTTTTTTTATGTTAGCATTTATAAGGTATGCCTGCACAACAAAAATAATACATTTTTAGCTAAAGAGTTTATCTTTTAAACGTGTAAATTTCATAATTTTGTATATTCGTATTAGTACTTTTTTTTTTAACTAAAACGATTTGTTATAACTTGATTAACTAGTGCATTATTTCTAGTGTGTTCAGTCACTGATAAAATTAGCGGGCTTAAATAATAATAATTTACGAACATTTGCGTAGTTTTTTTTTGGCGCACTTTTTGGTTAAATCATTTAGATGCTGTTTCTGAATTTTTGAGATGAGGATTGATAATTTGTATAATTTGGTTTATTATTAATTATAAATGATAAATAAGGTTATAATACATTATATATATATATATATATATATATATATATATATATATATATATATATATATATATATATACAATATGTGTATATATACATACATGCAATGTGTGTGTGTATATATATATACAATATGTGTATATATACATACATGCAATGTGTGTGTGTATATATATATACAATATGTGTATATATACATACATGCAATGTGTGTGTATATATATATATATATACAATATGTGTATATATACATACATGCAATGTGTGTATATATATATATATATATACAATATGTGTATATATACATACATGCAATGTGTGTATATATATATATATATACAATATGTGTATAAATACATACATGCAATGTGTGTGTATATATATATATACAATATGTGTATATATACATACATGCAATGTGTGTATATATATACAATATGTGTATATATATATACATGCAATGTGTGTGTATATATATATATATATATATATATATATATATATATATATACATTGTGTATGTATACGTATATAAAACTATATATACATATATACAATGTTTGTATATAAATATATATATATACATATATACAATGTTTGTATATAAATAATATATATATATATATATATACAATGTGTATGTATACATATATAGATATATATATACATATATACCATGTTTGTATATAAATATATATATATACAATGTGTGTATATATATGCAATGTGTATATATATATACAATGTGTGTATATATATATATATATATATATATATATATATATATATATACAATGTATATATATATATACAATGTATATATATATATACAATGTATATATATATATACAATGTGTGTATATATATACAATGTGTGTATATATATACAATATGTATGTATATTTACAATATGTATATATATACAATATGTATATATATATACAAAATGTATATATATATACAATATGTATATATATATACAATATGTATATATATATACAAAATGTATATATATATATACAAAATGTATATATATATATACAAAATGTATATATATATATATATACAAAATGTATATATATATATACAAAATGTATATATATATACAATATGTATATATATACAATATGTATATATATACAATATGTATATATATACAATGTGTATATATATAAAATGTGTAAACATATATATGTATATATACAATGTGTATATATATACAATGTGTATACATATATATGCATATATACAATGTGTATATATACAATGTGTGTATATATATACAATGTGTATATATATATATACAATGTGTGTATATATACAATGTGTATACATATATATATATATACAATGTGACTATATATATACAATGTGACTATATATATATACAATGTATATATATATATACAATGTATATATATATATACAATGTATATATATATATACACTGTATATATATATATACAATGTGTGTATATATATACAATGTGTGTATATATATACAATGTGTGTATATATATACAATGTGTATATATATATACAATGTGTATATATATATACAATGTGTGTATATATACAGTGTGTGTATACATATATATATATATATATATATATATATATATACACAATGTGTGTATATATATACAATGTATATATATATATATATATATATATATATATAATGTGTGTATATATACAGTGTGTGTGTATATATATATATACAGTGTGTGTGTATATATATATATACAGTGTGTGTGTGTATATATATACAATGTATGTATATATATACAATGTGTGTATATATATATACAATGTATATATATAATGTGTGTATATATATACAATGTGTATATCTATATATACAATGTGTGTATATATATATATATATATATATATATATATATATATATATATATACAGTGATATGTAGCAATAAAAGTATTGATATATAGTGATAAATAGTAAGACTACACATAGAAAAACAAGAATAGGTTTAAGGCTCCCAATATTCACACTAGAACTGTTCGCAAGGACCCGTGACGCAATGGATATAGTACTAAGTAAAATTCAGTCCTAAGTGATAGTCATCTTAATGTGCGGGTGGTACGAAGAATTGCGAATAAATAAAGTGTAAACTGTACACATTCAGTTTCTACTTAAACAAATACTTTCTTAATCTTTTCGTTGAAAGCAAAAACCCGCTACCATACACTAAACGTTATGTGTAAATCTGTACATTAATTAAATTGTGTTGCCACTTCTCGTGTGTCTGTTTCTGTGTTTCTCGCATGTACGCAACGTAGATATTATCTCTTTTTATGTATTTACTATCAATCGATTATTTATTGAAATAAAAATGCGATATCGTAAAGTACTAAAACGACACTTTTGAAAAATCCCCTTTTATATATAATTTAATTACGAAATGAACCATAATGCATTTCGGTTTATTCGAAAATATGTCAACCATTTTAATTTTATTGCAATAATTGTAAACACAGAACGAATTATTTTGTCACTATTCGAATTTTTAAAAAATGAAAGCATTTAAATTGTCATTTTTGTCTTTCAGATTCTTAGCAAATCTTAATTTAATTAAAATATTGAAACTTTTGGAAACTATTTATACACAAATATTTTATAGCATTCATTACCTTAACACTATTTGTAATAGTTTATTAACAATTTGGTTCAAGTTATAATTAAATGAGCAAAACGATAACGTAATAATCAAATTTAATTGTCAAAATCATTAAAAAATAATTAAATTTAATTGTCAAAATGATTAAAAAATAATTAAATTTAATTGTCAAAATGATTAAAAAATAATTAAATTTAATTGTCAAAATCATTAAAAAATAATTAAATTTAATTGTCAAAATCATTAAAAAATAATTAAATTTAATTGTCAAAATCATTAAGAAATAATTAAATTTAATTGTCAAAATCATTAAAAAAATAAGGTTACTTATGAGATCATCGTCCTAAACAGAATGCGATAAAAAATTTTTTTTTTTAAGATTATTACATGATGAACTATTTCGAGTTATAATCTATTTAGTCTTACGTACGAAATCCGAAGAAAAGCAGGTTTAAAATGAGTAAATATGCTCGCATAATCAAAGTTCTTTACAAGATGGCCTCATATTTGAACAGGAAGTATTTTGTATTACTCATGGCGCCATGATTGTTTTTTTCTATCGCGCAAGACGAAATCGTTAAAATGCGTGTTTTTCCTATTACTACGTAATACTAAATGTATTTCAACTCCCAATCGTTCATCATATTAGTATCTTTAAATATATATATATATATATATATATATATATATATATATATATATATATATATATATATATATGCGTGTGTGTGTGCATATATATATGTAAACATTGTAAAAAATAACATAATTCGTCTGTTTAATTATACCTATTTTATTTTTCAATTTTTCTGATGGTCTTTTTGTATTAAAATAAATTAAAAAATTAATTAATGTTCCATAGGTTTCACGAACGTTTTCGATTCTTCGTCGAATCATCCTCAGGAGCACGCATATATATATATATATATATATATATATATATATATATATATATATATATATATATATATGTATATATATTATTATTATTATTATTATTATTCCTACTACTACTACTACTACTACTACTACTACGACTACCCTAAATTTATTCGAATTTTCGAAGAACTGTTTAGGAAGGCAATCTAGTAATTTACCAAAAACTAATTTGGTAAAAAATAAACAAACTTTAAAAAATCCTATTAGTTGATCATACACTAAAAATAATACATTCGTCAACGTCTATACTAATAAAATTGTGTGACCCCTTCTCGTGTGTCTGTTTATGTGTTTCTTGCATCTACGTGACCTACATATCATCTTTTTTATTGACTATTCATCGAGTAATCGCGTTAAGTACGACAACGGACCTTTTGAAAATCTTACTGAAAAATAATTTCCGTTTCTTCGTCAACAAGTCAGCTATTTTTAATATTTTGTTAATACATTAAAAGATGGGTGAATTACTTCGTGACCTTTTCAATTGAAAGAAATTTGGAGGCATTTAAACGAATTTTTTCTCGGAAATTGATAATGTTTACTCTTTTTTTTTTCATTATCGCTTATGTTTCAATTCACGTTTTGAAACGCATACATCTATGAAAAATAATTATTTTTTTTAAGCTGTATTTATAAGAAAGTCGAAATAACTCAGCTAATAGAACGCCAGACTGTAGATCTGAAGGTTCCGATTTCGATTTCCAGTTAGGCATCTTCTTTATTTGTTGGGAATTTATTATTTTCTATTAATGCAATAGTTTCCATTTTTAAAGTAAAGATATCTGATATTTCGAAATGAGTCAAATTCCGCAGTGTATTTATTACGTTTTAAAAAAAATTATTAGTGACAGAAAAATTGTGACTGACGGACAGACAGACAAAATCTTTATATAAGATGTATATAAGATGTATATAAGATGTATAGTTGTGCTAGATAATATTTGCGAAAAGTAGCCATTACGATACATTATGAAGAACAACGATACCTCATCACTTTGTGCTATAATGTCAACACTTCCTTTTGATTATTTTCATTTGATTGTTTTTTGTTCAATCTCACCCCTAAATCCACACATGAAAAAAAAAATGAATGAATTACTTCGTGACCCGTTGAAATTTGAAAAGAATTCGAAGGCATTTAAATTCTGACTTTGTGCATTTTTTTCAAATTTCAGAGCAATTGTGGCAGAGAATGTCCGCCATTTCTTTGTAAAAGTAGCCATTTCTATATATTGCCTAAAATAAATATAATTAAACATTAATATAAAATTTAAAATTTATTATTAAAGTGAAAAATATATTAGTAAATATTTATCAAATATTTTTTATCCATTTTAATAAAAAAAAACGATAAATGTTTTCTCTTGAAATTAAACAATACGTAAAGTCACATTTTTTTACACGTAATAAACACATTGCGGAATTCGTCTCATTTCGAAATATCAGAGATCTTCACTACTTTTAGAAATGGAGAATATTGTATTCATAGTAAATAATACATTACCAACAAATAAAGCGGATGCCATGACCGGAAATCGAAACCTCGATCTTAAGTCTTAGGTTCTACCTACTGAAGTATTTGTACTTTCTTATGAATAGCAACTTTAATGTGATGTCATAGATTTATGATGTATGTCATGTTTCAAAACATGAATTCAAACATGAGCGATAATTAAAAAATATGAATAAATGCTTAAACATTATTAGGATGGAAATTATTTTAATAGTCGCAAACAATTTATGTTGCTTTAACTACGTACTGGCGTTAAACAAAAAAAAAAACAATTTAATAATACTAGAATTTGCGTCCATAGGGCCCATAATTCTAGTTGAATTAATTTTTTTATAATTGTTTTTTTTTTTTCAAAAACCAATGTGCAAATTAGTTAACCTTGAGACTGATATGGTATATACATAAGCATCACTTTGTGCTATAATGATACGTCATCACTTTGTGTTATAATGAATGTCATCACTTTGTGCTTTAATGAAACGTCATCACTTTATGCTATAATGACGAATCTGTCAAAACCTCATTTTTAATTACTTGCATTTCTTTCTTTCTTTCTTTTTCGATCTCGATCCTAGATCCATATGAAAGTATTTTTTTAAAAAATAGTTTATTTAAAAATTAAATTATAAGATTAACACTCATTTAACAGATAAAAGTATATATCGACGAGGAAAGAAAGTTTTTTTTAAATTCCAAACATAATAATATTGCGTTTTTTTGTATTTACTTTCCTCCAACCGCAGGAAGATGTAGCATAATACCGGAAGGTGGGGGGAGGGGAATAAGTCAGCGCACAAATGCATTATGCCTCCTTTAAAATTGCCTGAGTAGCCCTGCCGGCATTGACTGTGAATTAACTTCTTCCCAAAGCGAGAAGGCAATGCCTGGGAGGGTAGACTATTTATGTAAATCACTCCAGAAAAGATATGAAGCCACTTGATGTAAGGAGCTAAAAAAAAATACTACTTGAATGTCAAAAGCTAGTCAAACGATGTGTTAGATGGATAGATTCCGACTCAGAAAACAGCAATTCTTCCTCCTTTGTCAGAAACAACGCTCATGGAATGTGAGGACAAAAGGACAAAATAAGGAAAGAGAGTTACGAGGAAGTTAGTCACTTTCTACTCTCCTAAAATGACTCCTCATATGACTAGCAAAAAAAGGCCATCGCAGTGGTCCAGTATCTGTCGGACTGATTGTTGAGGACGTATCTTCAACTCGTATGCTAGACGTAACAAAGAAGGCGACTTTTTTCGCCTTAATATTGCATTCGTTGATTGAGCTCTCGCACCTATTTCATCTTATGAAATACCAGCTGTATCTATCCAGCGTTGTCCAGAATGCAGTAAAATTATTTTATTTTTAATTTTTATTTGTTTTCATATTTTTTAACTTATACATAAAAAGAAAAAAAACTTTGTTGTAAGAGAGACACTTTTTTTTTATATTCTTCAATAAAATAAAAGAGTTATTTCCCTTGATTTCGATTTTTCGGTCATAATTGAAAAATGTTTCAACTTTATCGGTTGCATGAATATTTCAGTAATATATCTAGATAAATAGAGAGTGCGAACACTGCCGAAGCATACTTTTTTCCGTTATTTTTTATGAAGTGTGTACACTTATGTTGGTAATCATATCGTCTCCCGACATTCTGTACTTTTATCGGAGAGACGATATGCAATGGCTCAAAAAATTGTATTTTTCAAAGATTATGACACACTGAACGTATTTGCGTTAAAATCAATTTAGTATTACGTATGAAATAGAAAAAGAAAACACTTTTTAAATTAATAAGTTAGCTGACACACGGACCTAAGCCAGTTTATCTAAAACCATGGAACGGAGACTGGTTAAGGCGAAGCGAAAAGATAATTTTATAAAATTGATTTTGATATATTGTGACAGCAAAAGTATTATGGTTTGAAACAAATACTTTTATAAATATTGTAATTGTTTTTAATAAATTATTTTAGATAAACAACTAAAAGTCTTTACTTATTTTCGCTTCGTCTTAACAAGTTTCAGTTCCAACGTTTTAGATCAACTAGCTTACAAAACGTCCATGTTGGATTCATGCCAGTCTGTCGGCTTATTTACTAATTTAAAAAAAAGTGTGTGTGTGTGTTTTCCCCTCTGTTTCATACGTAATACTAAATTGATTTTAACGCCAATACGTTTGTCATAATCTTTAAAAATATTTGGGGAGGGGGCTGCTACATATCATCTTTCCGATAAAATTGCATGGGTCCTAAAAATAACATGATTACTCTAATTTTAAATAATTTTTTTTTTTGTTTTTACAAACACACACTTAATCACCATTATAGTAAAACAATATGTTTTTTTGTTTTTATTAAAATTAAAATGTAGAGATTTTGGAATGTATGACGTCACAGATTTTTTAAAAATCATTATCAAAGTCACCGATATGATTTGCGTATTAACCGTACCACTTAATCAAACGGTGATTCAAAAATGTGAAATTAAACAAAGCAAATTTTAGCGCGCGTCTTCGCTAAAACATACATTTTGTTTGACTTTGAAGTTTACAAACTGTTCAGACGAGACTGCATAATTTAAAAAATAAACTAGCGAAGCCTGTTATCACGCCAATAAAATTTTAAAACAATAGATGTATATTTTCTAGTCCGAATCAAATTTTGATGCCAACTAAAATTTTATTTAGGTCAAACTTATAAAATTTCACAAGATAATTTTATATGTCAGCTAAAGCATCCGCACCGTCCACTGCACATATCTTTTTATTTGTTGCCTGAGAGTCATTTTTTTGTGTGTTTATGGAAATAGAAAAGCATCAAGTGCCTAAAATAGCAACTAAGATGAGAATAGTAGTCCGAATAATACAAACAGAATAGTGTGTTTAGCAAAGAACGGGATATGTATAATAAGACGTACGTTATCACTGTGCACACTATTAAAAATGTGATGGTCCAATCATCAAGCAACATTAATTGTTATTGCTCAGTCACCAGGATCCCGTTGTAAGGCATCATGGGTCACCACCCACAGCCTACAGGTGGCCCCGTTTTCGTGGAGGGGGGGGGGGTGAGTTACCCCTCTGCATGGGGTTGCAGTCGGTGAATTCGTGACCCCATCGACAGTTGCTAAACAACCGACAAAATTTCCACGAGATCCTGCTAGTGAATATAATGATAATCGCCCACTCTATAATAAAGGCCATCGTGTATCTATTTACATATATAAATATCCATCTCGTCACGCAAAAGTTAGCGAGTAAAAAAAACTGACGGACGAAACAATTTCAAGTATTTAGGAGAAGAGAGAAAGCAAATAACAAGTCCGACACCACCCTTCACTCTACTCCCATAATGAGTTTTTTTTTCTATTTTTATACCGATTGATAAGTTTTGTTTATTTCCAATTTTCTTTTTTAAACTTTCCTGTTTGAGACGTTTTTTATCTTTTTTTCTTATTTTTTTAAAACTTCGCCGATTGGGACGTTATTTTATATGAACATTAATATTAGTGTGAACAGTGGCGAAGCATATTTTTTCCTTTACTTTTAACGATAGGTGGGCACTCGTATAATATAAATATGAAAGTAGAATAGTCCATTGTATCTTAAAGGGTGGGAAAGCTAAATATAACACCTTCACTAAAAAGCGATTAAAATTACAAGACCGTCTGACGATCGTGTGCACGCGTGAAACCATGATAATTATATATAAAAAAAAACATATTTTTTTATATCATATATATATGTAATTAGCTGTATCGACTTGACGTTGCGAAGAAGCCATTCCGTTAAAATCTCCTTCTGTAAATATTTCTATGTTCTGTAAGCACGCCTCTTTATGTTCAGTATCGATTTAGTCAGATCGAAGCAATTCGTAAGTATAAAAAAGAGAATCAATTGAACCCTTACCCTAACCCTAACCCTAACCCTTGCTTTTTATGAAGAAAAGAATGAGAAAACGTAACTTTATGTAAACCGTACACGAAAATAAAATGCAAGGAACGCTAACTCTTACTAAAAAAAAATAAGAGCTATCTCCCTTAGCTGATTTTTCTCTTAAGGTGGTTATTTAAAAATGTTTACATATTACCTGATTGCCAGACCGGTTTATGTATTATTAAAATAAATTGTATCGAAGTACGTTAGTCTATTGCAGATAACAAATGAAAATTCGCCAGTCAAAATCAAAGTTGGATATGTCAGCTTAAATGCTATTAAGGTCCAAATTTTAAAATTCGGCTAACAAGATTTTCATAGATTAGATATTGAAGTGTTCGAATGCAATATGTGATAGACGTCCTTCCGAAAATTGTTAAGAAACCCCTACTATAAGTTTTGCATTCTCTCTCTCTCTCTCTCTCTCTCTCTCTCTCTCTCTCTCTCTCTCTCGCTTATAATTTTTTACTACATATGTGCATATATGTTTCGGCTACTTGCTTATTGTGTTTTCTAAAAGTTTCTTGTGAAAATCATTCTTTTCGCTTTCACTCTGACAACTTGGTCCGAGGACGCTCAGCCTAAAAAAGGCTGTAGCCGACACTTGTATGCATATTGTAGCTATAAATGCTGGTATAAAAAATCTCTGGCTGATTTAACAATCAACCATTGAGCTGATATTAATATCTGCGGTATTTGAGGGTTTTCTTAAAAACCAATATTTCAAATATACCTATATTTATAAAGCTATATTATTCTATTGTGCATAACCATCCCACTGTAGTCAAAAAAAATTTTGATTTTGAAGGTATATATATATATATATATATATATATATATATATATATATATATATATAACTTCTTTGTAATATAACAGGAAAAATCCCAGCAGAGTGCTCGATTAATTGAAAATTAAAAATTAAGAGCGTAATATTTATTTATTTTTGTACAGAAAAATTAGTACAACATTCGTACCGTCGGTTTCAAGCACAGAAGGACTTAGCCATCCGGCTCTCTTCAGCTTCTGTTGATTGTTGTTGATTGTTAATGTGAAGTCACGTGTCACTCTCGTTTATTACATGCTATACTATACAGTAATATTTCGCTTGGCCATTGATACCTGCCGTTTCAGGAGGTATGAGAAATCTTGCCCATAGGGTTAAAGAATACCACATGTGGTATTCTTTAACCCAACGGGCGAGATTTTCCATAACTCCTGAAACCGCAGGTATCAATGGCTAGGAGAAATATCACTGTATGATATCATATGTAATAAATAAATATATAAAATTTAAAACAACCCGCTGAAAAAAAAAAAATTAATAAATAGAGTGCTGAAAATATTTTTAGACATGTTTTAAAAGCGCTCATTATATACAGATATAAAAATAAGCAGAGCAAATATAAACGCAACTCATTCATTCATTTCGTATGAATCAGTTATTCTGTTATTAGCATTGGTTTCCCCCCGATATCTTTCTAGTTAGAATTCTTTTCTATAAAGACATCGAGTACTTACAAAGGTTACAAACATCCGAAATGAAAGTGGTTCTGTGGAACGAACTGGATTCGAACATGGCACACCCAGATTGTTAATCCGTGTCGTTAACCGCTTCGCCACCGTCACCTCCCTAAATACAACTAAGTAGGAATTTTACTACCCGGGGTTCCTCAAACAAGGATCGTCAGGATTTTATTTGTCTACGTTCTACAGAATACGTGTTTGTATACAAAATGTATAAAATATGTTATTTAAGTAGAGTAAATTTACTATTAACATACAGTACCGTCCAAAATTAAGAAACAAAAATTAAATCTTCTGAATCTAAACAAAATGATATATTAATTTTTTTGAAAATTTCACTGAATATACACATTATGTAGTTGGGCTTTTACCGAGATTTTCAGATGAATTAAAATAATATTTTTAAAGTTATCCACCATTTTACAGATTTCAAGTGTCCAAAATTAAGGAACAAAATATCATTTTTAACTAAATCACATTAAAGGGCAAAAGAGATTTAATATTTGATACTTCCACCTTTGTTTTCAATAACTGCTGCGCATCTACGACTGCAGGATTTCACTAAATCTTGATATTGGGGCTCAGTTATCTTGGCCCATTCATCTTTCAGTTTCAGCCACAAGTCTTCGATGTTTTCCGAATTCTTTGTCATAACATTCTGTCCTAGAGTCTTCCATAAGTTTTCTATAGGATTATTGTCAGGACTCTGGTAGGCCAGTCCATTACCTTTACCATCAGCCAGATAATTCATGACCAGCTTTGCCTTATGGCAGGGAGTATTATCCTGCATAAAAACAGGCTTTTCGATACCATGTGTCTACACACTCTAGTGGTAAAATATGTTGCTATGTGTATAGTAACCTGTTTGCGAAACTATAGCAAGAATAAGCAGCAATTAACTTGAAGAATTAGTATTGCTTGTAAACTGTATTTTTTTTTACAGGTGATTTTAATTATAAAAAATGTGGGTAAACTGGAACGAGTATACCGTTATTTTTATTGCACGGGAAGCCTAGTGGCAAAAGTGAAATCGAAAATAAGCAAAATATCCAACAAATAACTCTTACAAAACGCATTAAAATTTAATTTTCTATCGACCTTCATGGTCTGACAATTTTTAAACTGTAGCTTTTGTTATTTCAAAATGTGTTTCGTTACTTTCACTCATCCGATTTTGTCAATCAAAAATGGAGGGCGATATTTTTTTTTAGGTGGTCGCTAATTTCAAGCTTAAAACATAATATGAAAACTAGGCTTACTGTACCACTAACTCTGAGTCCGGGGTGGTTTCCTGTCGGATTAGGATAAGCTTGATATTTTTTATCTTTAAGTCTGAAATTAGCAACCACCTAAAAAAAAAACATCGACCCACATTTTTGATTGACAAAATCGGCAAGTAAAAGTTATGAAACAGATTTTGAATTAGAATACTTACTGTTTTAAAAGTTTAAAACTATACAGATGGATAGAAAATTGAATTTTCTATCTTTTAGTAAAATTTACTTGTATATTTTGCTTATTTGCCAGTTTCTTGCCTGTTAACTATACTACGCTTTTGCCGACTCGTTATAATAATTTAGACTCTTTTCTGATATTTGAGTAACTGAATTTTAATTAGTCGTCAAACGCATATTTACATTTTTTTTTAAATTACTTGAAGTACAAAAGATGTTGGGAAGCAATGAATAAGTCTGCCATCATTTTTGAAGGCCCAGTCACACTAATATTCACTTAAACTAAAATGAATGCTTACATTTTTTTTATTATTATTACTTTAAGTACAAAAGATGTTGGGAAGCAATGAATAAGTCTGCCATTATTTTCGAAGGTCCAGTCACACTAATATCCACTTAAACTAAAATGAATGCTTAAATTTTTTTTTTAAAGTTTAGATAAACAAAATGGCGACTATATATGCCTAATAGTTTCGCTGGCACATTTTTTCGTCAAAATTTTCCAAACTCGATGTTTGATCACCAATTATTTTTTTCCCTGGCACCAGAAATATTTCGTTTGTTATTGCAGAAGAATGACTACAACGACGGAAGCGAATGTCGGAGTAGAGTCAATGGGCTTCGATAGGAAATACCAAAACCTTGTCTACCTATACAGGCTTCAAATGCAGTCAGCGCTAAAAAATAACCGTGATTATCCATTCTTCTTTTTTTTCCCGCCCTTCGTTTAAGTGAATGAAAGATTTGGTGTAAATGTTTAACGAGCAGGTCTACCCGGCGTTGTCTGTCTATTATCGTACATTAAAAAAAAAAACGTCATTATCAATAAAAATAGATGTATATACCCGGCGTTGCCCGGGAGGCTTTTTACATTCGGTTTTTTTGTTTTTTTTTGTTTCACTCATTTTCTTTTATTTAACTGCCTTTTGTCTGCTGCACTTTATCTTATTTGTCCTCGGTCAGTGAGGGAGAAATCCTCCTAAACGGAGGCAATTTTTATTTTTTGTTCCAATCCAAAGTTCTCCTTTTGGGGGAGCCGGATTTTCCCCACATTAAAAACCGACCTTGTGTCTAACTCTACTCTCGTGGGGAAGCAAATAAATAGGAACAATGTTGCTTATCCTTGGTCTTTTTGGCTAGCAGCAAAGTGCAGTATCTGTTCAATGAAGGAGAAATCCTTTAAGACTGAGGCATTTTTTTTATTTTTGTTCTAAGCCACTACCCCTTTTTTCGGGGGGGGGAGCTTCATTTTCCCCATTTTAAAAATAGACCTTGTGTCTAACTCTGTCCTCGTGGGGATGCAAGTAAAAAGAAACTATGTTGTTTATTTTACCAAATTATTATTTTTTAAAATAGGATTTTGAAAATTTAATTTAATTATTACAGTATCGTTTGGTCATTAAATTATTGCCATCAAATTGTAATAAAACTTTTGTAATAAAACTTTTTGTTAGGGTTAGGGTTAAATTTCTGTTTATGAACTGCTTGTATGAAAACAGCTGCTAGAACTTTCAAACTTTCAAATACATGAAAATTTGCGAAGAATTTTAAAGCCAGAAGTGAATACTTATTCGACAGTTTATGCATTTACGCTTTCAAATCCCTTTTCAGATTTCGAAGGGTCATTAAGCAAATCATTCATCTTTTTTTTTCTTTTTTTTTTATGTATTAACAAAAGATTAAAATGGCGGACGTCATCACGAAGAACCGAAATGCAATACGATGGATTAAATTTAACATTCAAATTATTTTTAAAATAAGATTTTTAAAAAGTTCGTTTTAGTTTACGCTAAAGAATTTTTATTCAAATAAACGATCGATTAATATTAAATAAACTGATCTGCAAGTCGCATAGAGACGAAAACACAGATATACTAGAATGTGTAACATCATTTTATTAGTATAGACAACGTCACGTGTGCCTGTTTTTTTCCTCCCGACAACGTGAATTACACATTGCATTAATATTTTTCATTTATTTGTTATTAATCGAATATTTATTGAAATAAAAAATGCAATTAAAAAAATAAAAATAAAATAAATTAAAATAATTGAATGAAAAATGCAATTAAAAATTTTTTTTAAAAAATAAAATAAAATAAATAAAATAAAATAAATTTAAATAATTATAAAAATATGCAATTAAAAAAAATGCAATATGTTAAATGAACGAATTTTTTCGGTCCTCTTCCAACATGAGTTGTTTACATTCAAACATGTGATTAACCCTAACCCTAACCAATTAACCCTAACCAATTAATCATAACCAACTAACTTTAACTCTAACATTTCGATAGATAACATATTGGATTAGAAAACCATTCGGTAGATCATATATTGAAAGAGCACCATTTTTAAAATCTTATAAAAAATTAATTTACTTACGAAATAATTAACTCCACCAAATTTAGCATTCAAATTATTTTTAAAAATAGGATTTTTAAAAAGTTCGTTTTAGTAAACGCTAAAGAATTTTTATTCAAATAAACGATCGATTAATAATAAATTAAATGATCTGCAAGTTGCATAGAAACGGGAAACACAGACAGACTAGAATCTGTAGTATCATTTTATTAGTATAGACGTCACGTGTGCCTGTTTTCTTCGTAAACATGTCATCCATTTTAATCATTTGATGCTTAATAAAAAAAAGTGAATTTTTTCGTGAACTTTTCGAAATTCGAAAGGAATTTTGAAGCATTTTATCTGTCGAATAGGAAGTCATTTTTGGCTTTAAAATTCTTAGCAAATCCTCATTAAAAGTTTTGGAAGCATATTAATAATATGCAATAATTTTATGATTAGAGATTAAAACAATGTTACCTAAACAACAATTAGTCATAGTTTTATAACAATTTGGTTCAATTACTAAAAGTTGATGGACAAATCCTATTTACATAGTTTTAAAAGAGGCGAAACAAAAATGAAAGTAACAAGACTCCCAGGCAACACCGGGTTGATACAGCTTATTAATAATTCTTTTAATATCGTAAAACCAGAAAAGTACCCGACTCAGTCAGCAGCAAACGGTGTTCGATCAGATTTAGTTCCTTATATTAAACTTCGTCCGTAATATAACTTCCGGCGAGAGTTTCAGTTTCCCAAATTGATTAAGTTATTGACTAAATTGTTAGGTGAAAGTATAGAATAGTAAACAAAGCTCCCTCCCTTCATGTTAAGAATGGCTTTCTAAATAATAACGGTATTATTTCAGCACGGTCCGTAAAATACAGAAGATTATTAAGAAAGCTTTGTTAACTATTCTGTACTTTCACTTAAAAATTTAATAAATCAATTAATGAAAAAAAAAATTGATACAAAACTTGGCAAATCAGAAGAGTAAGCGACCCATAACAGGACGTCTTTAATATCAGGAATTAAATTTGATCGAACACCGTTTGCTGCTGACTTTGAGTCGGGTACACTTCTGGTTTGCCAAAATATCTAATTGCTAAAATTAACAGGAAAACAATATGAGGAATTCTCATGTCTCTAGTTATGGACAAATTCAGGATACATTTTGTAAAATTAAATTTATTTATTACTTAATAACACGCACACCCGGCGTTTTCCAGGAATGAATGATCTTTGTATTTTGCTCCCATCCCTGAACAACATATTCCCATTTTTATTCTTTTTTTTTAGTTTCTACAATTTTTCAATTTAAATTAAACCCAGGCGTCGTCTTTACTGTTTATGAGTGTCCAGTGTAAACGAAAATCTCATGATACGCGTGTACACGAAAATACGGAAAAAAATATCCTTCGCCAGTGTTCGCACGGATATTCATCTTTATATAAAATAACGTCCGAATCGGCGAAGTTTTTTTTAAAAAAAAACAGAAAGAGAGAAACAGAGAAAGAAAACTGGAAAGTTTTTTAAAAAAAGGAAAAGAAAGAAAAAACGTATAAATCGGTATAGAAAGCAGAAAAACAAATAGAAATAGGTTTACTTTCTCAATTCCCCTAAATACTTGATTCGTCTGGCAGTTTTTTTACTTACTAACTTGTGCGGCGTACGGATATATATATATATATATATATATATATATGTATATATATATATATATATATATATATGTATATGGGAATAGAAGGATGAAGGTAATCCGACGTGATGGTAAAAAAAACAGTATATATATATATATATATATACACACCTTTGTCTTTATTGCAGTGTATAAGATTAAAAATAATAATACAAAATTACTAGTAAAATTGTATTTGAGAAAAGTTGTGTTGGATCTTGACATAGGGTTTTGTTTTTAATTGTACCCTATACAGAGAGAGAGAGAGAGAGAGAGAGAGAGAGAGAGAGAGAGAGACGTGCACGCACGCAACATTAATATAATAAAGATCTATTTAAATAAATATATTTTGCATGGATTTTACAATACCACTAACAATATACAAATTCAGAATAAACAGTTAAAATATTTACCCCCTTCTTTTTACTATTTCAATTTGAAAATAATGTCGCCATATTGTTTATTTCTAATCTTATTACTTTTTTTTAACTTATAATCTGGTTCTACCAGGTCAAGGCTGCCTTAAGATACTTGCTTCCTGATAAAAAAAATGCACCAAACATTTATGTTATTGATTTTTTTTCTTCCTTTCTCTTTGCAAAACTCAATCATGTTCTGCAAAGCCAAAAACAACAATTTTCTTCAACAAAACAACCAAACGAAACTCCGTGAATGAATATTTGAAGATATATAAGTTAAAGCATAAAAACTTTACCCAAAATGACCGTATTCGGCATTAAATAACCCGAAAAGGGCTGATATGCCGTAAAACAAAACAAGCAAACGAAACACTATGAATAAATATTTGAAGATATATAGAACTTGAAGCATAAAAACATTTACCAAAATGACCGCATTCGCATTAAATAACCCAAAAAGGGCTGATATGCCGTAAAACGGAACAACCAAATGAAACGCCATGAATAAATATTTAGAACTTGAAGCATAAAAACTTTTACCAAAATGACCGTATTCGGCATTAAATAACCCGAAAAGGGCTGATATACGTAAAACAAAACAACCAAACTAAATTTGTAACGATCTTCGCCTCATAAAGTTATATTCTTCAATAAAAGCATCCTATAGAGATGTTGTATTAATTTTTTTTTCTTTTCTTTTCTGTTCAAATATTCTAGTTTTCGAGTCCAGGCCAGTCAACACACACAAACACACACCCATACACAATGTCCTTTTTAATATATAGATAAGTCCTACCCACAAAACCAAACTGTTATATATTCTTTAAATAATAGATATCAAATGCGTTTTAGAATTCTCCATATTTAGAGTATGTCGGTGTTTTTTGTTCGACTCCGAATTGTAATACTAATTAATCGTTAATATTGTTGATGTCGAATTCCTGGAACTGATATAAATAATGTCATAAATTTGTCTATTTCAATTGACTATATAATAGCTCTGTTTGACCTAAAGGTTCAAACATTGAGCTGAGTGGGTACCTGCATGAGTTTTAAGAATATGCTAGACTTAACCGAGTGTATTTCTTAAGGTGAGGTAAAAGATTGCTCTTTTGTATACTACTTGAGGATAATAATATTAGTGTTTTTTGTTCGCCTCCAAATTGTGATGATAATTAATCAGTGCCGAATGAGTGACAGATTGGATTTTAAGAAATAAAAAAAATCCGTTCGTCTTAGAAACGATCGTATGCCAAAAATACTGTTGTTGTTGAATTCCTGGAACTAATATAAATAATGTCATAATTTCAATTGATTATATATACAGGGTGGTCCAAAAGTAGGTTTACAGTTATCATTTAATATTTGAAGTTTTTTAACTAGGTTATTCGAAAAACTTTAAATAGGTTAAATATTTATAAAAATAACTGTAAACTTACTTTTGGGCCACCCTTAAAACATGAACGTTTCTGTGAAGCTTATATATATATATATATATCACACAAAATATATTATATCACCTTATAATATTATGCGTATATACATAGAATAAAATTATATATATATATATATATATATATATATAATATATATTAAAGTGAAATATTTTGAAAATCAACAATCGTGCAACAAGCTTTCGTTGTAGAACAACTTTGTCAGGCGAGACTGTCTTATAGTTTTTTTTCTTTTCTTCCTCCTCATTTCGATGGTATTAACCCCGAGGGGTCGAATCACGATATGAGCAGAAAGAGACGTCAAGTTCTTAAAGACGTTAGGATAAGTGTAGTCCTGGCGATGTTATGCGCAGATTGGCGCTTTTTTTTAGTAAGGAAATTGACGAAAAGAAGAAAAAAAAAACTATAAGACAGTCTCGCCTTACAAAGTTGTTCGACAACGAAAGCTTGCAAAAAAAAATTAAATAAATGAATTTTCATTTAAATTGCACGATTGTTGATTTTCAAAATATTTCACTTTAATACATTCTAATCCGTGCTTCAAAGATGTTGTCAATTTCCTTACACACACACACACACACACACACACATATATATATATATATATATATATATATATATATATATATATATTCAAACATACTATAAAAATATATATTTTCTAGGATATCCTAAAGGATGATATCCAGGGATCTCATATAAATTTGGGCAGTTATGCAGATTAGGACCCAAGCTAAAATTAACTTGGCGTCGGTAGTTTTCGGATGTTTACGTAGACGGCCGAAAAATGCCGAAGCGTTAATCTTATTAGAATGCGAGAAAATAAGCAAACGACATGTTAGCAATTTAATAGATTGAATCGCAAAATTCACTAATTTGAAATAAAAATTGATCAAAGCGATATGAATTTGAACAAGGTAGCACATGCTATTATTTCGTCTCCCGAAGGAGTGATTCAATTTTGTCAGGGGAAAAAAGAACTGATAGCCAAAGAAATAAATTAGTGAAAAAGCAACAAACATTTTCATGCAGAATAAAACATTTTATAACCATAACCCTAACCCGGTATTATCCAGATTAGGCCACAAGCTAACCCTAACCGACGCAAAGATTTTAGCTTGGGTCCTAATCTGGATAAGTACCTGGTAACACTAACCCTTTACCCTAACACAGTTTTAACACATGTTTAATGATATCTTTCTTAAAAAAATAATTTAACGTTTTAAAAAAAGACATCCAGTGTCGTTTTGGATTTTTTGGACGCAGGCAACCGACTTTTCATTCGGCTTTTTGCGGCCGTCTACATAAACATCCGGAAACTACCGACGCCAAGTTGATTTTAGCTTGGGTCTTAACCTGCATAAGTACCGAAATTTCTAATACGATAATGGATGCTCAACATAGTAAATAGATCAGTGATAGAGGATATATAAGAACCCGAAACACAAATATTATTAAAAACTGAACATTTTTATTTGTTAATTTTCCAATATGTTTAAAGGGGTCAATAAGCCCTTAAACCTAGGTTTTTCAAAAATAACTCTTTTCTCTTCATAGCATGTTCAATTTTTGTATATCTTGTTTTAACCTGTATCTTTTCTTCATGGTAGATATGCACCGAAATCTCTGCCCTTTGTTTATTATTTGTAATATAGTTTAAGAGTGGAACTTGAATCCTATACTAAAGAAACATTAAATATTTTGATAGGTTTTCTTTGTTATGTTTTTTAAAGTAAGTTTTTGTTGTATGAAAAAAACTCTAAAAAGTTCTTCTCGAGGTCTTTTAATCTTTTTAAAAACTATTAAATTATGAGAAGAAAATAATGATTTTTGAAAATACTACGTTTAAAGGATAATTAGCTGTTTTGAACATATTGAGAAAATAAAAGAATAACCATGTTAAGTTTTAAATAATATTTGTTTTGTTTTTTGCTCATCTAATATATATATATATATATATATATATATATATATATATATATATATTTATTATACTTATATTTTTTATTTATACAGACATGTACAAAAAAACCGTTACACCGGAATGTCGATGTTATCGATCATTAATTATTAAAAACTAAGATACCCTCAGGTGGAATATATATATATATATATATATATATATATATATATATATATGATAATTTTATTTACACAGACATGTACAAAATCTGCGACACTGGCATGTCGATGTTATCGATCAACAGTTACT
>OY744546.1:71482203-71502203 GCA_963556195.1 Sepiola atlantica
AAAAAAATAAAGTGTTGTATCAGAAAAGATACTACACTTTGCTCCTAGCGAAAAGGCCGTCCAATTTGAACTGTTATCTCAAGGAAAAAATGCGAACGTTGGGATCATTTCTCGCACTTAGGGTAAATTCAAAACGTATGAGAATACATTATGGCAAGTAAGCTTTACTGAAATGTTCATGTTTTATTCCCGGGGTCTCTCTCCTTCTCTCTCCCCTCTCTCCCTCTCTCTTTCTTTCTCTCTCTCTTTCTCCCTCTCTCTTTCTTTCTCTCTTTCTCCCTCTCTCTTTCTCTCTCTCTCTCTTTCCCTCTCTCTTTCAGTATATATATATATATATATATATATATAAATGAATAAATGCGAAAGTTGGGTCCATTTCTCGCACTAACGCTAAAGTCAAGACGCCCTATTTCAAGTACA
The DNA here is from genome assembly GCA_963556195.1 of Sepiola atlantica. Lineage (NCBI taxonomy): Eukaryota > Metazoa > Mollusca > Cephalopoda > Sepiida > Sepiolidae > Sepiola > Sepiola atlantica. The sequence continues at coordinate 71,482,624 of OY744546.1, forward strand.
TTTAACTATTTGCACTATCTTTTTTATATACATCTTATGTATATGCGATATCAGTTGCAAGCAAACTAATTTGCATATTGGTTTTTAAAAAGAACATTTTATTAATTAACTATTGTTTGGATTTTAATATAAAAAATAGTTCTTTCGCAATATTGTTCTATTTCTTGGACAAACTGTGTTCAAATGTTCCTTTTTTAGAGGGACTGACTTGCGATTTATTTCTAAATTGCCAGTGAAAAGATTAATTGATTTCTTTTTTCTTTTCCTTTCTTTACGGTCACATTTAAAAGATAAACTTTTTTCTACCCCCGGGCAAAACCATTTTAAAGTAGTGAGAGGAAGCGAGAAAGCAAATAGCAGTAAGACATCCACCTCAGACTTACCCACCGCCTGAAGTGAATTCGCAAATAGATTTTTGACCAATATTAACGCAAGCAATGGTGGTTGTTTGTTTTGTTTTTTAAGAGTGTAGATGTCTTCAAAAATGATAATAATAATTTATATATGAAAAATAAAATTATTGACAAAATTCTATGTTTTATTTATACGAATATTTTAATAATGTATTTAGATAAATAACAAGTGCGAACACTGGTGAAGCGTATTTTAGTCCGTTCTTTTTGACTGAAGGTGTACACTAGAAGCATTCAATTTTGGAAGAAAGATTATCTGATAAGTGACACAATTTGAAAAATGCGATACGTTAATACAGGGTGGGCAAAAATAAGGGTCCTATTTTTAAAAATTCATAACTTTTTTATTTATTGATTTTCTTTTTTTTCTTTTAGAATAAGTAAAGGACCCCTTCCGAAGCAAGCATGAGCCGTATTAGCCCTAAGGAACGTACCCTCATTTAGAAAACATTATTTTTACTTAAAAAACTCAAAACAGTGTAAAAGACAATACTTATGTTTTTGTAAGTTTTAAGAAGTGTTTTTCGGCTAAAATTTGTTTTGTTTATTTCAAAAAATCTCGGAAGGGTCAGTCTACACACACATAAAGTTTGGTGAGTTTAACTTTTATTTTGTAGAAGTTATTCAAATTCAAGTTATTCAAATTTAAAGATAGGACCCTTATTTTGGCCCACCCTATATATTAAAATAAAAACGTATTAATTAGTATCCTTCTTGAGCATCTCTCTCAATAATCACACTTCAACTTTTAAAAAACACGTGACTATTGTGCCCCAGTCAAAGATTACAGACTAAAATACGCTTCGCCAGCGTTCGCACTTGTTATTTATCTAAATACATTATTAAAATATTCGTATAAATAAAACATAGAATTTCGTCAATAATTTAATTTTTCGCATATAAATTATGATTAACATTTTTATGAACCCCCTAAACCAACAATACCAACCAACATAAACTGTTTTATTATAGAGTGGAAGATTTTTGTTCGCTACTATTGTTGCATGGCGTCCCGGAATGGGCCGTGGCAGTTCTCTTTGTATACCCGTCCCGGAATGGGCCGTGGTAGTTCTCACTTAAACAACTGGTCATTTTTAACACCAAAAATGTACGTGTTGCATACCTTTTAATTTCTCGTACCTTCTCTCTTTCCTCGTCGCGTGGAGGGGTGTGTCGTCTAGTGGTTGAATTATTTCTTCGTTCTGTACTGTCGTGAACCTCGCCGTCCGCTGTGTCTGCAACAAATACTTTTATAGCACAAATTCACTAGGCAACAATCTTTTACTTTGATTCTGTTTATTTCAGGCGTCAGTTATCGTCGCCGCTGGAGATATTCACTAACGTCGAGAGAGAGACGAATTTACTTTATCGTAGTTAATTCCTACCTTAAGTCTTTAGCCATTCGAGGAGGGGGAAAGAAGAAATCTCATGCCTGTATTCTCTTAGGGAATTTAATTCCCCTAATCATGTTGAGGACAACATAGAGAAATCGTCCGTTCGGCCCGCTTCCAAAACCCAGACTGCAAAATCTCTGCTTCCCACACAAAAGCCCGTGACGTCACAGAGCCCTCATGCGCACGTGCACATTGACCCTTGATCTGAGGTCTTGTCAACGTGGTGACCCTGTCAACGTCTGTGAGCTCTGTCTGTAAGAACAGCCCTATTCTGCACTCGACTGTACAGGTCCACCTGCACTAAATCGCGCAAGCCAAACCAAACGATTTCCAACACATACGCACACTTCAAGATGCGTCCGGCCTCACAGGGCCATCATCCAACACTATATAGAATATATCAGAGAAATATATAAGTGAAAATCGGAACCTTAAAAACAAAGCCGTTAAAAGTCATACAAAGCAAATATCTTTTTATCTTAAATTTTTCGGCGATAGACGCCTTCATCAGAGAAAATAGTGATGTTTCATATTTTCTTAAGTCCCTTTTCTACCTGTTGTTATAGATCCACGGGATGTTTTTAGACGGTACTAGCAGGGCTACTTGACGTTGCTCGGGGCCATAAAAACAAAATAGAAGATAAATATATATTAAAACTTCTCTCTCTGTCTCTATCTCTATCTCTCTTCTCTCTTCTCGCTCTCTCTCTTCTCTCTAGTGGTCCCTTTTATCTTTCTGCCTTTTTCTCCCCTTCATTTTTACCAGCCAATTTCTCTCTCTTAATGCAATGTGTTGAAAAAATTATAATAATGTAATCCATTTACCGAAACCACCATTTTTAAATGTAATACTGTAATTTTACATTTATTGCTCCTGGACAACGCCGGGTAAAACAAAACACAATGACATTCTTGATACCGGGTAATTCCGTTTCTCATACACGATTTTACAATAATATGGAGAGAAATGATGTTGATAATGAAAATAGTCCAAAGAGATTGAAATGTAATACTGTAATTTACATTATTTCTCCCGGACAACTCCAAGTAAAATAAAAGATTATGTTACCCCCCTCACTTATCAAATATAATACGCTAATGTTAATAATGGCAATTTTGTTGCTCACACACAACGCCGAGTAGAACAGAAATTTCTTTTACCTCCCCCATTACTTACCAAATATAATGCTGTAATATTAGTAAGGAGGCGTTCACAGAACTGCCAAAAGAGCAGTTAAAATTGAAGACGGTTAATATATACCAGTTACCAAATGTAATGCTGTAATCTTGATGTTTCGGAATTTTTTAGATGAGGATTGATAATTTGGATTATTCGGACTGTTTTCATCTTTGATGTTATTCTCACAACGTTTCGGCCGATGTAATCACCGACCTTCTTAAGGTGTGTCTTGTTGTAACGGATAAAGTGCTAAGTATTATCAATCCTTAGTGACAGTTTTCTGGGGGTTGAAGGTTCAATCCTTAGTGCTGTATATAATTAAGAATTACTTAAGACTTCTACCAGGTCATAGCTGATGGACCTTCTTTAATGTGTGTCCATGCTTTAAGGAAAGGTTTCAGTTTAAAATTCTGTACAGATTGACAAGTTCAACAAAACGCCCTCGAAGAAGGTCGGGGGTTACATCGGCCGAAACGTTGTGAGAACAACACCCAAGATGAAAACAGTAGTCTGAATAATCCAAATGTTGCACATTATTAGATTCAATTTCTTTCATCTTTTTGCAAAACTGTTCAATGCGTGAATAAGATATCAAAGAAAAAGTAAATTTTTATATTTAGAGATCGCATTAATTATTTTTAATGTTCGTCTACTTCCGTTAACTAGAGGTTAAATTATTACCTACAACCCCTCAATCATTTCTCCATTCCACTAACGACTTTCGTTATGTATCCTAATTATTTTAAACATATCAATTAAATTTCGTTTCAATCTCATATCTGGTAAAGTAGTTAAACCTAGGGATCTTACCCTAATTTTATGATTGAGATATCTTGTTTCTGTTAATAGTTTAATCTATTTTCGTGTACGTTGTCTAATTTCGATATTAAACTTTAATTCTGATGTCTAGCTATTCCGTCCAATATTCTATACTAGTGCGACCCCTGGAAATTCCACGGTTGCTTTGTTCATCTATCTGTATAGATTACTTTTTATTCTACAACTAGCAGGAAGGCCTGACGTTGCTCGGGATTGAATGAGGATCACTGTTATATACCCTTTTAACTACGTTCATAACACCATATTACTTTTCTTGTTTTTACTGCCCCTTCCTCCCGTTTCACCCCCGAATATAAGAAAACCCTGAAAGGTTGGTAAAACTCTATCAATTTTACATATGGTTTAAATTTCCTTTAAATCGGATATACGTATTTGAAGTTTTGAGGGATTCTGTCCGCCCCCATGCGTCACTTAGAGGTGGAGGCACGTAGATATTCAGCACATAGAAGGTAGCGTACAGATACGGAACCACTTCCATTGTCTTCCCTGGAGAATGTTATGTATATGTTATAAATATTTGAAGTTTTAAAGGGGGTTCGGGCCCAAAAGCTCTCTTAGATTACGAGTGCAATGGGGGATTCGGGACCACTTCCATTGTCTCCTCGGCGAATGTTATACTTATGATTTAAATTTCATATAAATAGGATATATTTGAAGTTTTAAGGGGGTTATGCCTCCATAGCCCCCTTATGGGTTTACTTAGAGATTCTGCAACATTTCCATTGTTTCTCCTGATAAATTTTACATAAGAATACTTTTTTGATTTTATGTAGATTCTCTAACCTTACTTTTTATAGGAAACACACAAACATCTCACAAACACACACGTTGAGTTATATATATATATATATATATATATATATATATATATATATATATATATATATATATATTAGTAATCCAGGTAAAGTGAACATCCACATGATAGGACTTATAAAAAGTGCTCAATATCAAATAGAGCTTTTATGTATATAATTATTTTTATTCATACAGACATGTACAAAATCTGCGACACTGACATGTCGATGTTATCGATCTACAGCTGTTAAAAACTGAGATCTTATCAGGAAAAATTAGAATACGATCCTTCCCTCAGATCATATGTATTCTCCCAAATATGATCTGAGGGAAGGATTATATTCTTATTCTGCCTGATGAGATCTCAATTTTTAACAGCTGTAGATCCAATAACATCGACATGCTAGTGTCGCAGATTTTGTACATGTCTATATGAATAAAAAATAATCATACATATATATATATATATATATATATATATATATATATATATATATATATATTAGTCAAAACAAAGTTGATAGTGTTTATATAAACATGGAGATTTTGCTTTCAATCTTGGCTCGAAAGCACTTGGCTTTCGAACCAGATTGAGATGTGATACGATAAGGACAGCATTATATTTACGGTGTTCGATTTGATAACAATTCATTTGAAAATGTGTACATTTAAAGTTTTGACAAGAAGCAACATCAGATTATCATGAAACACGTTTTGTATTTCATTTTTGATGATCGGACGATGTAATTTTCTAAATGAGTGTGCGATGCGATAACGTACGTAAGAACGAAATTAATGCGTATTATTACACAAATGAGATAAATTAGATATTTATCCGACACAATGGATTATCCATTATTATACCAAATATGAGTTAATCAACGTTTATTTCACTAAGACTTTTTTCCTATATATTTTAATAACAGAAAATATATGCTAAATATAACTTAGTTCTGGGATTGAGTTATGTTTTTTTTTAAATATGTCTTAACTATTCTAATTACCTCTAAGTAATTAACTCTCTCTCTCTCTCACACACACACACACACACTGATGGGTCACCGCTTATCACTTGAGGATAGATTGTCAGTTGAACGATAATCGCAACCAAGAGATGATTCAAAACAATCGGTGGAATAGGCAGAAGATTACTTAAAAGGAAATGATTATACAAGTGGTCGATTCAACAAGTATTTGTTTACATTAGACTTAAAAACGACCATGTGATAGTCGGCTAGGAAGCAGCCCCGTGGTATTGTGTTCCAGAGACGGGTAGTTCTAGGGAAGAAACTTTGTTCATGGAAGTCCCGTTTCGTTTTTAGTAGAGAGAACGAAAAGTTCTTGCTGTGGTTGTAGCTAGGTGAGTTCTTGCTGTGAAAGTTTTAGATAGCTATGCATTGTTTTCGCACCCCTCACTCTACGTTGATTCAACCACCTTCTAATATGATTGTCTTTGTGAGTATTCAGGGAAAAGTAACTTTTTAGCGCCATCTAATTTACATTCGTGTTTGTGGTGTATAGTCATGTAGTATGTATGGGTTTAAGTAACTTTTTAGCGCCATCTAATTTACATTCGTGTTTGTGGTGCATAGTCATGTAGTATGTATGGGTTTAAGTAACTTTTTAGCGGCATCTAATTTACATTCGTGCTTGTGGTGTATAGTCACACATATGTAAATTAGATGGGAAAATAATGAGTCGCTTTACTTGCATGTAATAATAATAAAGAAAACTACTTAATAATAATAATAATAGTAATAATAAAGTAAAGAAGTAAAGAGGATTATTATTTTATAGTTATGCAAGAGGAATGTCTTAACAGATATGACGTCACAGTTCATGAATTTTTGACTGAAATCAAAGTAGACTGATTAGTAGTCATTGTGACCCAACGGGTTACGTGTACGTCTAGTTGGATTTAAATGTATCATTAATCTTTACTTCCAATCACATTATTGGGGTGTTATTCTGTTGTTTAAATCGTACTCATATATATATTTGATATCTTTGGTTCCGATATGTGCCACTTTGCACTCTTTCATTGTAATCTATGTATGTCATGTATGTTCTCAATCTGAACTATCAAGATCTATTCGTAATATACAATGTTATATTAGTTCTTTCTTGTGTTAAATCGTTCTATATGTTGGAAGCAACGATAAACAGTTGCTTTTATAGCATTTGATTTTACCTTCTCTCCAAGGGATGTTAGACACAAGGTCAGGTGTGGTTTTTTAAAGCAAGCGCACTAGGATTAGCGCACTTTAGCCTACAAAACAAATGCCTAAACAGCCCTGTCGGTATTCCTGGTAGGAATGCCTCGGCGATTAGCAATAAACCAACTCCTTCTAAGAGAGATGGTAACCCCTGGGATGTGGACCTTCTAGGACTGAAAAGAATCAATATCCGACAGCAACAAAGTCGCTGTCGGGCCGATTGTCGAAGACGTATCCCCGACTGGTACTAACACCTACTCAAGCTGTTCTAGTATTCCTAATGTAGCTGTGTGCGTTTTTTATATCTCATTTGGATTTTTCGGACTATTATTCTCACCTTTGGTTGTGGAATCGTCGTCTGAATTATACAAACTATAAATCCTTATCTCAAAAATTCCGAAAGAATGACATTTTTTGGTAAACATTTTTTTTTAAATCTACTTACTCAAGGCCCCCATATCTGAAATCGGAAATTGCGAACCCGTGTAAATCCCGACAAAACATCCTGCATTATATTTTACACCGCTTAGCTTTTAGTAAAATTTGTAAAATATTAAAAGTTTGTTAAATTTACATTTATAAAAAAACACTTTGAATTTATTATTTGTTAATAATTGTTTGTTATTTGTAACTTAATTATATTTGGTTAATAATTAAACAATTTAAAAATCATTTTCAAAATAAAAAAATTCCAATTACAAAAAAACAATTTGATTTGATTATTTTTTTTATTTGTTGAAAACAAATTATTTTTTTGATTAAAACCGGTTAACAATGCCGATATAAGCGGAGAGCACATGCACCAGCTAATATTCCCAAATGGTCACCCATTTTAATACTGACCAGGCATAATCATGTTGAAACACCGGTTTCCGTTAGATCACTGAAGTTAAGCGACGTTGAGCCTAGTCAGTACTAAATGGGTGCCACTTGGGAATACTAGGTGCTATATGTGCTCTCCGCTTTTCTCGGCATTGTTTCCAGTCGTCCTGGATTTCTCCTTGTCACTGTATTCAAGCAGTGCCGATTCAGAAGAGGTGTGGTTCGGATTGCGCAACCCTTGCTTCACAATTACACACGCAGCCACCCTTAATGGGGGTATCCATTTTCTCTCAAGACTAAACGGAGGCCATGTAAATGGAACCTCGTATCAAAGGGGGCATTACTATTTCAGAGACGTAAGCTTTTAAAAACGTATATATATATATATATATATATATATATATATATATATATATATATATATATATATATAACCTTTATTTTTTATTTATTTTTTAATGCAACTTTAATTCCTATATAATTTTATTGCTAGCTACCATATTGCAAAATGGTTCTTGGATGTAGTGTTTAGATATTATTATTATTTTTATTTTTTTATTATTGTTATAATGTTATTTGATATGCAAATTACTAAATCATACGGTAATATATTATTATTATTTTATCATTATTATTATTTATTTATGTATATATCAGTGATATTTTAAGCTGAATTATTTCGATACTTGATTATTGGGGAAATGGTAGTATAATCAGTACCATTGGAGAGCCATGAATATTATAACTGCCCTGTTTTTAAATCTCCGAAACAGTTACATGGTAAACAGCTGATGATCCCCGTGTTAACAGTAGACGCTTAAGGTCTCCTGTTTTTGTTTCACTCTTAGATAATTACCCCCCCCCCTTTTTTTTTTTTTTTTTTTACTTATACTTTTTCATTTATTAATTTTCCAACGAATGTTAAGTCTGCAATATCTTGGATTTAGTTAGTTTGTTTGGGAATTTAAACTGCATTTTACATTTTTTTTTTCTTTTTTTAAATGACTCAAAGCTTCTTTAGACTATATATATATATATATATATATATATATATATATATATATATATATATTATTATTATTATTATTATCAAAATGCTACCCTACTCGGCGAGATGGACCCCTAGATTTTGTTGGATCATCCATGTAGGAGACGGAAACTTCGATATAAAACCTGCGCTCTACATCATCTCTCAGTTATCTTGCTTCGGCTTGTCACTGAAACCAGACTTTTTAGAAGGAAAGCGTGCTCTTCTTGTCGTACAAGCGCACAGCATTTCCATCTACATGTATAGATATTCCTACAAGACCCACGGCGATAAAGACTTTTACAAATAAGTCAGGCCTGTTGAAAAATCTGCGTGATCACAACCGAACAATGCAATTTTGTAGGAATGGCCTTCTTCTGTAAAGAAGTGTCAATTATCATATATCATATATATAATATATATATATAAATATAATGAGAGAGAGAGAGAGAGAGAGAGAGAGAGAGAGATTTTAGTTCATTTGTAGATTAATTAATTAAAAAAATCTATATATACAAAAATTGATGACACGTCTGATTAAGGGCGAATGAATGCAGTCCACTGCATATTCTTAAAACCGCTCAGAGAAGCGACAAACAATAAACGCACCAGTGTACACTTATCTTTAATTTAATATTAATAATATTAATATATATATATATATATATATATATATATATATATATATAATATTGAAACTGGAACAATGTGTAATATTATGCTTCACAGTGTAATAAAAAATGATCCCGAGCTTCTCCGATATTTTATTTTCTGTTATATTGCAAGAAAACTACAGCCGATTAAAATGATCAATTTTATAGTTTGGTAAAAGCTTTTCCATGTCTCACCTACTAATTATTAAGTTGGAAAGTCCAAACCGTCTTGGAAGTGTCGAGAAAGATTTGTGCGCATGTCCGTAAAAAAATACTTGTCAATACTGATTCAACAATTGAGGAAAACGAAAACAAGGCGAAGTGTCAACTTTTTAATTTCTTTCGTTTTTTTAGATAGATTTATTTCACGTGAATAAACAGTTATTTTTAAATTAATTTTATTTGGGTTTATTTACAAATTGTCTGTCTGTTGCCTCTCCCTCTCCCCCTTTCTCTCTCTTTCTCTTTCTCTCTCTAGAAAAGCAACATAAAAATAATTATGGCAAGTGAGCGTTCGTTTCATTACCGAATTAAATCAGCAGTCATTTAGCACACATATTTCTGTGCAGCTCACTTGCCATAAGTATACTTTTTGCTGCTACTAAGCTCTCTTGATGTAGTGTGCAGTGTTGAAGTAACTACTGAAACAAATAATAGACACTTAATATATTATCTTATAATATAAGTATATATACGACACAGTAATATCTTCCATATATGTATAGTTTCGGAAGTTTTTCGATCATTGAAACTATATAAAAAAAAAAAACAAAGAAAAAAAACACATTTTAGTCCCAAGTCGTTCGGTGAAAAATTACTTTTCTTGCAAGTTAATTTACTTTTTACAGTCACTATATTAGTTTGCTTTCAAGAATTTACGCTAGTCTTAACATTATTTAAGGGATCATAAGTTGTTTACCATAAAAAAAACTGTTTCGGAAATTTAAAAACAAAACCGTATTTTATCTCATTGCTTCCCAGCAGAGTTGATCAGACCCCACTTCCCTTAAAAACAAGAACAAAAACGTTCCGTATATTATTAGATCTAAGTTTTGTTCCAGATAAATGTTTTGCTAACTTATTTTGCTATTAAAAATGTTCTCCTTACCCGTGTTGTTCTTTTTTATCTAAGAAAATGTATTCGTTATTTACAAAAAAATGATGCATTTTATAGTGTTCGGACGAATCCATTACACTACTTATTTGGTTATTTATAGTATTATGTATTTATTTTATTATATATATAGTCTCGGAAGTTTCTCAACCATTAAAACTATATTAAAAAAAAAAAATTAAAAAAAAAAAAAAGACTTATAGTCCCAAGTCTTCCAGTGGAAAATCACTCATGTAAGTCAATTTATTTTTTACAGTTATTATATTAGTTTGTTTCTAACACTATTTTAAGGGATCATCAGTTGTTTACCATGAAAAACTGTTTCGGGAATTTAAAAACATATATATATATATATATATATATATATATATATATATGTTTCATTTCTCAGAAATCAAAGGACCCCTTCCCGGGGTTACCACTTAATATCATATGAGATACATAGATATTCCATTAAAGTTTGTCAAACGTTCGGTTAGTAAAAAAAGTTAAGACAAATTTTCCTCTCTCAAATTTAACAGATAATTATGTTATAGTATATATTTTGTGTGGTCTTTTGGTCTTACCGGATTCCAGGACAAGAATTCATCTAGTCTGGTGTAGTATCCAACTAAGTGCTGTTACTTGAGGTAACATGACTTGGAGAAGATGCACCATTTCTCGTATAAGCCAGTGTATAACCGTGTCGAGGGGATCTTATTTGGACTTTGAATACTATGTTATTTTGAATATTTTATCAGGGTTTACTTGTAGGGTGAAGTATCCGCATGCCAGGTAATACTGACAAACCCTTTTACAGAGAAACCGAAGACAGTCGAGAATATTGTCTAGTAGGTATTTCAAACTCTAAATATGTGTGTGCATGTGTGTGTAAATATATTTATGGCAATTAAGCTACACAGAGGCGTCCGCGTTTCATCCCCGCGGGAAATGGTAATGCTAAGTACACAGATTTTTGTAACCGTTTGTTTTATATATCCACGTGGTGTTTAGTCTAGCTAATTAACCAATCCGATTTGTTGTTATTTCTCTCCGACGGTTTAATGTTTTCATTAGCCAATGGCCGACCTTTTCTCCAACAAGGCCCGGCAGACCTTTATTTGACATATTTTTGTTTTGTTTTGTTTGAGTACGGCGTATCCCTTTTGTGAATATCAACAGTCGAGTAAATAGTACACCTTATTTTAGCACGTGGCTCATTAGAATTTCTTTTCTATTTATTTTATTATTCATTGCTACTTCAGATGTTTATTCAATTTAGTTTTTTTTTATTTGTTTCATATGTATATAGTTATCCTAAAGTAAAGTTTATTCTATGTATACACTTGATTGATATTTCGCCTATATAGTTTAATAAGTTTATGGGATCTTCAGAAAAATGTAATTTGAAGCTTCTTGTTCAAACATAATCTACTAAGCTCTACTAACGTATTAAGCACTGTTGAAGTAAATACTGAAAATCTATGCTCTATATAGTATATCACCTCATAATATTGTATAGCTGAAATAATATATATAATAATAATATATATGTATATATACATGTTTATATATATATATATGTGTTTATATATATATATATTCACAACATATTTATAATCATCCACATACAGACTGTTTCGCTATATCACATCTCGACAATGTGACTAGAGACCCACCTCATTCAAAACTGGATCGAATCTACAACCGCCTAGTTGACAGTCAGCGATTTTAATCATTAAGCCATCAGCATTGACAACTACCGGAGAGTGCTCCATTTGTGTTTACAAAGAACTTTGTATATTTATTATATGAGAGAGACAATGGTGTTCCTCGCGATCTTGGCTGTAGCTAGAATAGTCGTATAGACGAAGCGTCCGATGCGATTTCATACGGGTTAGATCGTATTCTGATCAATATTTGATTTTATACTTCAAGCATCAGCTTAAAATTAAAATTAGATTGGAGAGAAAGAGATTACATCACTAAGCCTGACGATTCCCTATCGGGATGAAACGCGGACGCTTCTGTGTAGTTTAATTGCCATACATATATTTTCATACCTTACTACCTAGCTCTATTCTCGTATCGAGCACTGTTGAAGTAAATAGTGAAAATCTATACATAATATATTCTATCTTCTTATAATATAGTGCATATATATATATATATATATATATATATATATATATATTATATATATATATATATATATATATATATATATAATATATAATTTTTGTTGAATATAACAGACAACTTATGTCTGGATATACATTGGTAGATCCTTTCAATAGTCCGAATCAAAATCTTAGTTTGGGGGGGGGGGATTGGCCAATGAATCTTCCATAGTTTTGATTTGTGTCCCAAGTACTTTCAGAACCATCCGGGTCCATCTTCAGGGGAATGAGTATAATCAGGTACAGACGAATCACCCCCCCCCCCCCCCGAAACTAAGATTCTGATTCGGAGTATTGAAAGGATCAATCAAAAAATATCCAGACATAAGTTGTCTGTTATATTCAACAATACTTGCCTGCAAGAGAAGATGCTGCCTAGATACACACACACACACACACACACACACACACACATATATATATATATATATATATATATATATATATATATATATATATAAGAAATTAGGAATAAGAGCTGAAGTATTAGCAAACATAAAAATAACTAAATGTCACTTTCCACTTAGATAAAAATACATGCAAGCCGTATTTAAAAAATAATGTTAACCAAATATGCGTAAACTCAAAGTCCACCCGCCCCCATCGGCCAAGGCACATATTCGTAATTAATTAATTCCGTTTATTCTATAAATGATTTATATGAGAGCTATGTTTGACCTGGTTAGGCAATTAACTTTGCTTCACTCAGCTTTAGTACAATAATAGATTCATTGAATCAAATATACAAAAGTAAATAATCCACCAGTTTACAATTGGCATTTAATTACAAACTTAGTCGTCCTGAAGTATTGACATAAAAGGTGGCCATAAATGGAGACTTTTAACGCCTGGTAAGAGATTCCTATTGTACGGAGACCTATGTAAATGAATCCTGTAATTAGGATACACGAGAATATTGCATTAGCCTGCGTTAGTATAACCCGTCTGAGATATTTAATTAGCTACGTAAGATTAATGAGAATCAATAGGCCAATCCGGATTGACATGGGTATCTCAATCTGTGCGCATGCGTGTACGGCTCTATTTAAATTGGTTTGACTGAGAATAGTCCGTTAAATTAGATTCATCGTCGTGATTATGAAATTGAATTAATTGTCCGGATAATCTCAACAGATGCCGTAAAGAAATGTAATGGTGTCGAAAATGATAGCCATTTTGATGATAATAAAATAAAAGGCAGATTTTTATCAATTCTTTTGCAGCAATAACAACGGTCATATCGTTAATGATAATAGTGTTAATGATAATAGTAATGATAATAGTAATGATAATAGTAATAATCATAATAGTATTAGTTACAATAATAATGATGATAATGATAATAATAATAGCTTATTACCAACCAAATCTCAGAGAAGACCAATGGTAGTTGCAAGCGAGAAATCAATGGTAAGCGGCTGTTTTGATAACGCAGAATCATTTGCAACGGTTATCGAAAGAGGTGGGGAGTACTGGAAATCTGAGGAGACTTATTATCGCTCAGACTCCAGGGAACACCACCGTGAACAATCACTGATGATAACCTGTGTAAGAACTTCTAGTGAGTAGATAATAATAATAATAATAATAATAATAGTAATAGTAATAATAATAATAGTAATAGTAATAGTAATAATAATAATAGTAATAGTAATAATAATAATAGTAATAATAATAATAGTAATAATAATAGTAGTAATAATAATAATGGTAATAATAATGGTAATAATAATAGAAGTAATAGTAATAATAATAGTAATAATAGTAATAATATGAATAATAATAGTAATAATAGTAATAATAATAATAGTAGTAGTAATAATAATAGTAATACTTATAACTAGTGGGACCTTGTAGAAATTCCACGATGTTTTCGACATCAATATGTATAATTTACCCGTAATATTTTTTTTTTAATAATAAATGTCTTCCAGGATCAATACTAATTAAGAAATAACTCTTTTTCCGTAAAAATAATTGTGATTGTCAGCTAAATATTCTTTAAACAAAGCAAATATGGCTCTTTTTATTTATTTTTATTTGTAGCAATTCTTTTTAAAACAATGAATATGCTCTGTCTTGTTACCCTAAAATAATTGTCAGCTTAATCTTCTCCAAATCAATGTCACTGTTTGAAATGTATTCGTTTAAAATCGTATTACTATAGTCGACGGGACGACATGATTCGATTTTGGAACAATTCATTTTGAAATGAGTAAAGTCGGAATTTTTTGCTTTGGTGAAATACGATCTTTGTTAATCGGACGATCTCATTTTGGAAATGTATGTGAAATGAGGTGATACCATACGTACAAACATAACATGCATTAGTATATTATTATAGGGATGCTGATACTAATGAAGATTTAGTATATGTCTGTCTAAAGCCGAAACTATACTATTCCTTCTATTAATTGTACTATTGTACGATCTTGTAATATTCAGTTCAGAGTGTAATATCTGTTCTGTTGTCGTCATCCCTTCTTTCCAGATATTGCCTACTCCTTTTTGTTGAGGGGGGGGGGGTGTACAGTGTCTGTTCTTTTGTCATTAGAATATCCTTACAGCCATTACCTTCTACTTTAGGGTGTAGTAGATTATATGTGTTATGGGATGTAGTGTACTATAAGTCCGTTTGTTAGTATACCATATTCCCAGGCATTACCTCGCCATTTTTCTTGAAAGGGGGGTGTAGTGTTGGATTTTTCTGTGGTCATGATACTATACTCCCAGGGATTACTTTGTTCTTTGTTGGAAGAAGGGATACTGATATACTAGCAAAATTATGCGACCTCAATTTAGGGGATAGTGTAGTGTCTTTTCTGTTGTCATGGAATAATCCTCCCAGGCATTAGCTACTTATTTGAGGGGTAGTATGTGTTCGTTAGTGATGATACCATCCTCCTAGGCATCACCTCTTCATTGGGAGCAGTGTAGTATATATTCGTTCGTCATATATGCTAGTAAAATATGTGACCAGGGGGAGCATATTTTACTATTAATGATTGTTATAATAAAATCCTTGAGTGCTGAAACCCAACCGAGCAACTAGGTAACACCGACCATCGACAGGTAAGTTAAAATTAAAATAAAACAAAAAAAATAGAAGACATATTTATTTTTACTAATGAGCTACCACTTATTAAGACAAAAACCACTTGAGAATAGTAGTAATTAAAATGGATGAATTGTTAGTTTCATGATGAAGAATATTATGAGAGGATTGAAAATTATTAATGAAATGAATAGAGTTTAGTTACTTATAGAAATTGTTTATAACAAGTATTTGTTGACATTGGATTTGAAGATGGTAATATTGTAGCCGGCAGAGAAGCAGTTTCGTGGTAATGTGTTCCACCTTACACGAAGGCAATAAAACTAGAACTGCGTTACGGAATTCAAATACTCCTGGGATACTATCATAGTTTAAGGTGAAATATTAATTTTCTCTGCGAGATAAATTTTACTAAAATTAAATGTGCTATCTCGATTTATATAAAGTTAGACATGTGCATACGTTTACATCTTTCTATGTACAGGATTTACTCCTAAACTAATTAAGCACTTATTAAGATTTTTAGAACACAGCTTCCTAGGCGTAAGAGTGCGTAAGGTGAGCTACATTTAGTTTAATTTAGCTTTATGTAAAGGTAGTACGGAGGGGTGGAAACCCTTCGTGAAAATTCCGATCCCTCCGATTTTTGTGAAATTTATAGAATAGGTAATAGGCTTCAATTAATAAATATGCCCCAAATTTCAGTTTCTTTGGATCATTTAAAAGGGATTTTAGGGGGCATAAAATTAACACAATCTCGCATTTGTAAATTTAAAGATTTCAGATTGGCATTAACTTTGATCTATAGTTATTAGAGGACAATTAATAAGATCCCCTGAATTTCAATATCCCTTAACGACCCCTTAAGCTTAAGCCTCAAAATTTTTAAAAATATATTAGAATCAAAATCAGTTAATGGATTTTTATCCAAATTGGAATAAAGATTAATTGGTTTTAAATAACTTTGGATCAAATTGGAATATTTGGATTTTCAAATGGGATGTTTTACCTATATGATGCCTACTAACTCTTATTGTGACAGGAGATTTCAATGGTCATGTTGGAAAGACCCCCTGGTGATTTTGATGGTAAGCATGAACGGAATTGATATAGGGATAGGAGAAAAGAATATTCGTTCCAAGACAGGTAAAATTAATTCCTCAAACAGCTGACGACATCACGCTCTACTCTCGTCATGTGGGAAAAACGGATGCGCATATATCCGAGGCAATGGCGGAATCCTTAGAAAGTGGCCTTCAGTTGGTAGTGGAATGGGGTCATAAATGGATGTTAACAGTTAATGCTGCTAAGACAAAGCTCCTTTCTTTCAACAACCACAAGAAAACTCTTGAACCACTGATTGCCATGGCAAATAACACCCTACCTGAGAGTCCAACGTTCAACCTCCTCGGCCTAACATTGACAGGTAACATGAATTGGAACAAATACATAGAAGATATTGCCAAGGCTGCTGCAAATAAAGTTGCCTCCCTCTACTGTGCTAGAAAACTTCTCATACCTGACAGTATCCTATAGCTCTACAAACCCACTATCCGCCAATGCATGGAGTGTTGTTGTCACATCTGCGCTGGTGTACCATCCACCAGTCTCCCCCTCTTAGACAATCACTATCCACCAAGCTCCAGCCCCTGTCGCATCGCCGCAATATTGCATCTTTGTGCTTGTTTTACAAGTACTTCAATGGAATGTGCTCCGATGAACTTGCTGTTCTAGTGCCTCCTCGACGTAAATACACTCGACCAACCCAACAATCAGCCAGATCCCATCCATTCACTGTATAGGTACCCAGATGCCGGAGAGCCTTCTACTCCAATAGCTTCTTTCCTCGAGCTGCCGGCGTTTGGAACTCCCTCCCTGTTCCCTGTTTCCCCGACTGTACCGACATGCAGAAATTTAATGTGAACAAGCATCTCGCTGCATAGCTCCCAATTAAGGATGACCCCCTAAACGTTCAGCCTAATTTTCAGTAGCGCCATACGTCTACAGTGGCAACTTGCCTTGTTTGGGGGTGAACGAAGTAAAAGAATAAAAAAAGAACAGATCTTCACCACTTTTATGTCCCCTTACGATATCTAAAATCAACATATAATGTTACTAAACATTATTTCTAGAATACTTATTCCAATTTTTATTCTAGAAAATGACGTCAATTAAAATTTTAACCTTAAGGGGTCTTAAGAAGAAATTAAAATTACGAGAATCTTCCTTCTATGTTGTATGGATAAAATTCAATGCAAATCTAGTATATTTGAATTTTCCAATATGGGTTTGATGCCCATGTTTTACCCCATAAACCCTTTAAATTATTTTTTTAAAAAATGAAAATCGTGGAATCTTTATTAATTTATTTAAAATTTCATAAAAATCGGAGCTTTTTACCGCCTTTTCATGACACTACATATATCTCATATTTGAACTCCACTTACGCCTATAAGCTGTGTTTTTAAATTCGTAATGATCGGTTAATTAGTTTATGGGTGAATCTTGTGCATACAAATATATAAACATTTAAAATAGCTAGCTTAATACACACACACACACACACACACACACACACATATATATATATATATATATATATATATATATATATATATATATATATATATATATGCTTCCTACTTATGGGGTTAACTCTCCGATAGGAGAAGTAATGGTTTCCATTAAGCATAAAACGAACGAATAGATTTCTATAGATTACTGGTAGTTTGGAAAATATGTAAACAAAGAAAATAAGCGCTATAAATTCTTTTACTTTCATCATAAAGTGACGCAGGAGAAAGATTCATGACACAGCTGGCGTTCGGGTTTCGAATCTCGGGGTGGATGCACCTGTCACATCTAGCCACATTGAAAAGCCGTGATGATCATATATATAATCTCTCTCTCTCTCTTATTACATCTTTCTTCTTCCATCTCTCTCGCCCTGTTATTCCCTATCACTCTCTTATCTCTTCTTTCTGTTGTCTTCCCCCCTCTCTCTCTCTCCTTCTTCCCCCTCTCTCCTTCTCTCTCTCTTTATTCCCCCTCTCTCCCGTTCTCTTTTCCCCTATATTTATCACTCAACTTTTCAATGAATCTGTCTGTAATGTTGTCTGTCTTTACCCCCCCCCCCCTCTATCTCTCTCTCTCTCTCTCTTTGTATCTCAGCTTCTCTGATTGTGTATATCTTTCTGTCTGTTTCTGTGTAAATTTTTTTTTTTCATAATTTTTTTTAAAAATACCGACAAAAAGTGTTTCCATTCGAGTAAGATTCACAGGAAAAAAATGATTTGCTTTGGGAACAGGAATGAGGGGCGGGGGAGGGGGGGGGCAGAGAGTGTTGCCGACAGTCAATAAACGGCATTCGTGAAGAAGATGAAAGCGCTTCAAAAGAAATACCAATGAAAGTGAACTTTATTCATATCTTAACAATAGACGCCCTTGGAAATTAACGGCGTAAAGATAGACTGAAAAATAATAAATGAATGACGGAAATAAAGATAAAAAGAAAAGGAAAATAAATAAATGAATGAAATTAAAAAGAAAGCGAATCCACAACCGAAAAGAATCAAGAACAAGAAAGAAACCGAATAAATGTATGGAAGAATAATTATTATAAATGAATGAAAGGAAAAAAGAATGAATGAAAGAAAAATAGAATGAATGAAAGAAAAATAGAATAAAGAAAGAAAGAAAGAAAGGAAAAATAGAATAAATCAATGAAAGAAAAATAGTATAAATAAATAAAAGAAAAATAGAATAAATGAATTAAATAAAAATTAAATAAATGAAAGAAAAAATAAATGAATGAAAGAAAACAAATAAATGAATGAAAGAAAAATAGAATAAATGAATACAAGAAAAATAGAATAAATGAATGAAAAAAAAGCGAATAAATGAATGAAA
>OY744546.1:71512203-71532203 GCA_963556195.1 Sepiola atlantica
TTAGATACTTTGCTTGAACTTTGAATTATAATAAAATTTGAATGGCACCTTATTTTATTATTTCATTTTATATTATGATATATATGTGTGTGTGTGTGTGTGTGTGTGTGTGTGTGTGTGTGTGTGTGTGTATAATGCCTGAACTAATAATACTCTGGATAATAATAAAAACAGGATAAATTTCAAACCCCACGTAACTTCCAAAGTATTGATAATTTTATTGAAAAAAATATGATCTCAAATGCGCTTAATCAAATATAAAAGAGATAATTAAACAAAAAAAAACTGACTTGTTTAGAACGTGTAATTGAAAAAAAATAGAGAAACGGTTAAACAACGTTAAGCCTGATCAGTAGTTAGATGGTGAACCGTTTGAGATTGCCGGTTATCGTACATTTGGAAGTGATCGTATTCCGCAGTAAAAGTGAAGAAAACGCTTGAATATCTAACAGAAGCAAAACAGTTTCTGTCGTCGTTCAGGCAAACATGGACGATACACACCGCAAAGCAGAGGTAAGGGAAGTTATTGACTTTGTAATATTTGTATCTGCAGTTGTTTCCCGTGTTAGGAGAACGACAAAGCCGTCCTTTCCTCCATCGATACTTTTTTCTGTCCTCTCCCTGATGGATTCTATATCAACAAGATGTATCCGATAGCATCCATCGACTTTGCAGCAATAAACGAATATGCTGACGATGTAGATTTCCCCCAAACATGTATAAAATAGGATACCCTCGGCGTCATTGGGCTTAATATGATCCCAGTAAACTTAGATGGGAAAATCAAGCCTTGGTCTATCGTGTGAGGGGTTAATAAATTGGATATTTGCTCATTTCTTTTCTTGAATGTATGTTTCTTACCTTCGATATGTCCGACTGCACTAGCTACATAATATACGCTAAGGCATTTTATGTACGTACGTACGTACGTACGTTATCACTTTTCACACACATTAAACTGATTAGATCGTCCGATTTACTAACATGGGGATTAGTGATTAATCTGATATAGTTAAAATCAATCAGACTTTATCAATTTTAAAATGAATTGTTCCAAAATCAAATTATATCGTCCCGTCGAATAAACCAGTACAATTTTAGGTAAATATAGTTGTTTTTTTTTTAAATGATATTTGAAGAATATGTAGCTGCCAATGGCAATTATTTTTACGGAAGAAGAAAGTTATTATCTTAAATAGTATTGACCATGACATTTATTATTTCAAAAGGAACATTATTATTAACAGTAAACTACACAGATTGATGTAAAAAGCACCGTGAAATTTCCACAGGGTCCGCTATTCTGTACAATAATATGCGTATACCTTAGTTTGTATCTACGTTATCACGTTTCACGCGCATTTTTTTCAAAATTAATTGGTGTCACTAAGGTAAAATATTCTCGCTTTACTTATTTTGAAATGAATTGCTCAAAGATCGAATTCTTTCGTCACATCGACGTAACCAGTTAAAAAAAAACATACGCTTTGTATTCATTTTATTTTAATGTAATTTTTATACATATAGTTGTTACAATTTTAAATAAATAAATAAATTCAAAAAGTTATATTCGTTTGAAAAGAAAATTGTTTTGACATTTATTTTTACGGTAAAAAAATATTTATTTAAAAATTGTTTATATTGTGTAACAATATAAACAATTTTTAAATAAATATTTACATGAATATTCAATGAGGGCTATATGCATCTAGTAAAAAAAAGCAGCGCTCTGGATGGGAAAAAAACTACCTCGTTACGAATCAGAGCGTCCAAGTCGACAAGTAATAATTACCCCCTTCTCCACAAATAAATGTTCGTTTTATTTAATTAAAAATAAATATTTTATTCGATAAGTATTTTAACAGCAAGAAAAAGAATAATCCACCATGGAATTTCCACAAGTTCTCGCTAGATTTATATTATTGCGTAAAATTGTTTCAATAAGAACTTCAGGTAAACCAGAAGAGTCAGCAGCTAACGGTGTTCGGTCAGATTTAGTTCCTGTTTTGGGTTGCTTACTCTTTCGGTTTGCCAAGTTTTGTACTAATTTTTAATTATTAATTTGTTTATTAAATTATTAGGTGAAAGTACAGAATAGTTAACAAAAAAACCCTCCCCATGTTAAGAATGTCTTTCTAAATAATATCAGACCAGATACTACACTTTGCTCCAAGCAAAAAGGCCAAATCGCAGTGTTATACTTGTGGTTGAGCTGTTCTGAAAACGGCGTAAATAAACAATATATTTTCCCGCGCTAAAAAGAAATCGTCTGTTCTCATCTTCGATTTTCACTTCGTCTTCTCGTATAAAAAAAACCCTACAATTAACCCAGTAACATATTATCTTACATGCAAAGAGGAAAGTTAAGAGAACCCTGTTCTCAGAAATAATGCCTATCGTGTAGCGAGTTTGTCGTTAAGATATATTATGTAAATATATTTATGTTTGCCTTTAACACTCAGACATTTGGAAACGAGGTAAAAATTGATAAGAGATTGTTTGTCTTCCTTTTTTTATTTGTTTCATCTTCGTGTTTGTCCTCGTAAAAACTGATCCTTTCTACCTCCAAGTGCACCGACATTCAATTATCGACGCTGCCTTTGAGGTTAAAATGTCTCCAGTTAATTATATTAGCTTGTGGTCAGAATTGCAAGAGAAATTAATCTTTTGCAGAACGGGTTTCTATTCCCTTCGCTGATGTCGCTGCAAAAACAAAAATAAGACATTTTTAACAAATTGAAAATAAACAAATCAAATGACCATCCTTTTGCTATGAGTATCATTCTCAAGGACACAATTCAGAAAATATTGATATGGGCACAGAAAAGTACCTATACACACACATACACACACATATATTTAATAAAGAAATTCTAGGTTTTTAAAAAATGATATTTCACCCCAAACAGAGCAGGACGCCACTGTAGACGTAAGGGGCTACTGAGAATTAGGGAGTAGGTTTAGGGTGTCATTCTAAGTTGGGGGCAGTGCAGCGAGATGTCTGTTTACATTAGTTATAAACCTCTGCATGTCGGTACTGTCAAGGAAACAGGGATGCAGGGAGGGAGTTCCAGAGGCCAGCAGCACGAGGAAAGAGGCTATTGGAGTAGAAGGCTATCCGTCGTCTGGGGACCTCCACAGTGAATCGATGGGATTTAGCTGATTGTCGAGTTGGTCTAGTGAATTTACGTCGAGGGGGCACCAGAGTAGCCAGTTCATCGGAGCATAATCCATTGAAGTATTTGTAAAACAAGCACAAGGATGCTACATTGAGGCGATGGGACAGGGGCTGGAGCTTGGTTGACAGTAAGGGACCTATTAAGTTTGCGACTTTTTCTTGGACCTTGTCAAGGAGGGAGAAACTAGTTGATGATGTACCAGCCCAGATGTGGCAACAATACTCCATGCATGGGCGGATGGTGACTTTGTAGAGATACAGGATATTGTCAGGTGTGAGGGGTTTACTAGCATGGTAGATGGAGCCCACCTTCTTTGCTGCAGTCTTGGCAATGTCTTTAATGTATTTATTCCAATTCATGTTAGCTGTGAAGGTTAGGTCGAAGAGTTTGAATGTTTAACTCAGGTCATTTGCCATGTCAATCGGTAGTTGGAAAGGTTTCTTGTAGTTATTGAAGGAAAGGAGCTTTGTCTTTGCGGCATTAAAAGTTACTAACCATTTATGACCCCAATCCACTACAGCCTGGAGTATATATTAAATTCTGTTTAACGCCAAATAATAGTAAAAGCAAAATAATTTTTTTTTACTATTAAAATAATTTCCAACGCTATTTATATTGTTACCCATTCATTTATTTTTCATTATCGCCTATGTTTAATTCATGTTTTGAAACATGACGTAAATCATAAATCTATGATTTCATGCAATAGCTATAATTATTTTGTTATGGTAATGTTTTGAGTTCTATTTATATGAAAGTCCAAATAGCTCAGTTAGGAGAACCTCGGATTGACGATCGCAAGGTTTCGGTTTCGATTTCCGGTCATGGCATCCGCCTTATTTGTTTATAATTTTTATTTAATATTTTTGAAAGATTTTCCATTTCTCGAACACACTCAGGTCTCCAGCCCGCATCGTTAATCATTTAATCACTGTACCATCCCATTTCAGACACAGTATACAAGGTATCTATGGACAAGAATTCGCGCCATTTATTTAGGTTGTCATGCGTCTTAGTTTGGCGAGAGAGACTGGAACGGCTTCTGCAATCCTTCTGACACATTCAACATTTTAAGTTGTCCTATGCAGAGAATTTGCCATAATTACTCAAAGACCTTGAAGTGTGACTTGTTTTGCAGTTAATGAGACCGGCTTTAACGAACCGACGTACCCTTTCACACTCCTTATATGAATATCAATGAGATTATGTATCGTTGATTTTTTTCCCATTCCTGTTTTTTTTTCTTTCAACATGTAAAAAAAAGGGGATATTTCAATTAACATTTCTTGGGTTTTGGCTTGACTTGTGCCTAACTAATAGATCCCGTTTTGTGTAATACTAACGAGTCAGCGCTTATCAAGGCCCGAAGGTCATTCGAGGATAATTGTTAATGAAATTGTCAGTTGGCAATGAACAACAGCTTTGGATTGGAAACGATGGCTTAAATGGTCAGAATATGATTAATTTGGGCGACTCGATAAAAATGTGTTAACATTGAACTTAAATAAGATAATATTTTACTCAGCCGGGAAGCAGCCCATCGGTATTGTGTTCCACTGATCGGGAAGTTCTTGGGAAACACTTTGCTCGTAGTAGTTTTGTTTCGGTTTAGATACACAGAGGAAGAAAAGAAAAATTATTTACAGTGGTTGTACAAGGCGAGTTTTGGCTGTGAATCTTTTACAGGGGGAACAAGAGGTTCAGTTGAGCATCTACTGTGAAAATAACGATGGCGTAGTTAAAGGCTAACAACGTCTCTTCTGTGAGAAAGGTGCTGCGGTGAAGCGAAGAAATCGTCTCCTACTAAATTTTGAAATGTTCTCTGTCAAGGCAGGAGTGTGGCTTGATATGCAAGTGCTTTAAGCTGAGATTGAAACTGGACTTTTTCTTTCTTTTAAACAGTTTGAGCTTCTATTCACTGCACCATCACCACGAACAAGAAGCGATGAAATCTTAAACAATCTCTAATAGACAGACGTATAGATAGACAGATAGATGACTACAAATATACCGTTTATAAATAATATAAACTACCGAAGATTAGCTCTATTCGTTTTTATGAAGAGCTTTGCGTTATCGCTAATAACATATAGCTATTTCTTCTATCATACTACTCCAACCACCAAGAGGTATGTGTCATATATGTAGCCATCTACAGACAGAATATTTAGCTACGTAGTGTGGTTAGATAGTCAAGATTGACGATCTGAGTTGCTATCCACTGGGCCATCATCAGAAGCCATGGGGCAGGGAAATCTTTAAAATTAGATTGATGCAAACGAACAAACTAGAATGGAAAGGTAGAAAGATAAATGACTACAAATAAACTGGAATATATATATATATATATATATATAAAATATTTTTTTGAAAAAACCATAACAATGGTGGTGTTAAAATAAATAAAATTTATTTTAATCTTAGGTTTCGAGAATTACAATTCTCCTTGTCAAAGAGTGTTTTTCTTTTTTTCTTCTTTTTTTCTTCATCGTCCGATGGTAATGGACTTCTGGGTCAGAAAATCACGCTATGTTTGAAGGCGAGGTTGCGCCAATTTGAATTAGAAAGGGTATTTAGACATATTTTTAAACCATTGTTTCGTAATAGTATTATATATTATTTTTTTTGCAAAAACCATAACAATGGTGGTGTTAAAATTAATAAAATTTATTTTAATCTTACCTATCGAGAATTACAATTCTCCTTGTCAAATAGTGTTATATATATATATGTGTGTGTGTGAGAGAGACGGACATTAAGCGATTCAAGTTAATACGACTAACCTTGACAAAGCGGGGCAGGGAAATATGTTACAAAAAAGACCAAAATAAATGAGAAACCAGACAGACGGACTCGTATAGACGCGAGGCTATGCAAAAGAAAAAATGATGCCTTTGTCTTCAAAAGTTGATTAATTCGGTTTTTCTTCTAGAAAATAATACCGCCTGAATTAATCTTTTAATTAAAAGTGCAATAAGCCGATTCCTTGCGATTCTTGGTGTGCATAAATAGAAACTTGGTAAGGCGATAATGAAGTGGCATCGATCTTCTTGCTCAGGATATACACCTTTTATATATGAAGTAGAACAATATGCTCGCTATTTCATTGACCTTAATAGTTTTCTTAAAACAAGCTACACACGTTAATCTGTTTAGTTTGTAATTTCTGCAAAAATATACATATATAAATGTTTGGCTACATATGTGCAGACATGTTTCAGCATCAGGCTCATCAGACGAACTTGTTTGAATGAAAACGAAAAAAAATGAATTCCCATTTATCTTTTCGATTAAATCCTAACAATTTGGATGGACATTGCTATGGAGCCAAATAAGGCAGACTTATATGGAGACAAAATGTTTGTATAAATAAAAATGTATACTATCGATGCGTGTGTGTGTAAGACGTAAAAACAAGCGACAATAAATTTTCAAGAAAATGTTTGAAAGAGTTAGCTTTTTTAGTTTTTTTTAAATAGGGTGGTGAAAATTTACATTCTTTTAAAAGATTGCGTCATTTTCAAATGGTGTTAAATACTCTTCGAAAAGAAAATCATCTATTCTACATTTAATTCTAATCAATATTTTACTTGTTATTTGTCATATGTAGATGAGGGTGGCAGAGGTTTTACCTTATAGTTCAGAGCTACTTCCCATTCCTCCATCTTCAGCAAGAAAAGAATTTAATAGGATACATGTTTAGAGATTCACCGCAAAAAATGGGAATAGCACGTTCGATCACCTAATATGAATCACTTCGTCTACTGCCCAATGAATTGCAAAGAAAAATAAAGACTATAAAAAAATTATTTTTTTTATCATAGTTCACCCCAACAAGGCAGGCCGCCACTGTAGATGTAAGGGGCTACTGAGAAAAAAAAGGGGAGGGGGTCAACCTAAATTAGGAGCTGCGCAGCGAGATGTCTGTTTTAAATTTCTGCATGTCAGTAACGTTAGGAAAGTAGGAAGCAGCGAGGAATTTCCAGAGTCCAGCAGCACGAGGAAATAAGCTTTTCGAGTAGAAAGCTCTTCGACATCTGGGGGCCTCCACAGTGTATGGATGGGATTTGGTAGATTGTCGGGTTGGTCCAGTGAATTTACGTCGCGGGAGTACCAGAGCAGCCATCTCATCAGAGTACAATCCATTGAAGTACTTGTAAAACAGGCACAAGGATGCAACATTGCGGCGATGGGACACAGGCTGCAGCTTGTTTCGAATATGAAAAAAATGGTCACAAAATTATGCTTGAAACAAAACCTTCATAAAAATTATCAGATTTTTTCAGTACTATTTATCATTGTCACATTTGAATTGGAAAAATGAACAAAATATGAAGAAATATTTCGTTCACTTAGAAGCATTGATAAGTTTGAAATATTAAAATTATTGAAAATTAGAAACCTGTACAATGCAAAATTTAGAAAAATTAATTTAATTTTACATTTTTCAAAATAAAATTCGTTATCAGAGATAACCAGAATGGACTAGAGGTTAGTAATTTAAATCATGTGTTTGTGAACGCGATAAAGATTTAAGTAAACAAATCTTGCATTGTAAAGGCTTCTAAGTCTCAATTCTTATAAAATTTTAAACTTATTAATGCTCCTCAGGTAGCTTATTTAATTCTTAAAATTACTTGAATAGCATAATATTAGTTTAAATAATTTTATTCATATAAACTACTTCCACTAGTGCTTTGATATAAGCTGCTTTAAATACCCAAAATGCATATGGCCGCTGATTAGATAACTACTTTTTTATCATTATATTCTGTATTTCGTAGTTTACATTAATTACTAACTCTTCTATAAATACACCATGTACTTACATATCAAAGAAACGTACTTTCTACTGTCATACGTAACACTATTTAAAAATAATTTCTTTTAATAGTGTCGTTTTACTTGTAGTTTAGTTTACACATCTTTTTTCCATTGTCGTTATATGGTTAGTTAGTCCATTAATAAATACTTGTTCTCTTCTTTTTTTAGAAGCAAATACGCGTTCATTTTGGTTGTCAAAAAAATGTGCAACGCTTTTCAAAATCTTCACTTAGCTTCATTTAATCTCCCTTTATATAAACGCTTTATTTACCTCTTTGCCAGGAGGTTAGACACAAGGCCAGGTGTGGTTTTAAGAAGCCAGCGCATTAGACTAAGCGCACTCTGGCCTACAAAATTCCTGAAAAGATCCGTCTGCATTCCCCAGTACAGGCACCTCAAGCGATTAGCAATTAACTAACACCTTTTCGGGGAGAAGGTGAAGCCTGGGAAGTTGACTTCCTAGGATTGAACAGAACGATACATCAGCTCGACAGCAACAAAGCTACTGTCGGACTGATTTCTATCATAATGGTAAACTACATACTAAATAAATTTCCAACAGAAATAACTGTTGGAAATAAGTCATACACCAACCAGTATAACTATGCAATCCCTACAGCTACATACTTAGAAAATATGAAATAGTGATATAGGACAAAAGGGAGAAAGTAGCAACCATAGTCGAAGTCAGTGTCTTTAATGATGCTAGCTTAAACAGAGCTGAGAGAGAGAAGATAACTAAATACCAAGGTCTTATGTACAACATGAAAAGAAATTAGAATATTATGAAGCTCTCCATCATTCCAGTAATCGAATGAGCAACCGGGTTTATGAAAAAGAATTTCAAAAACTACCTGGCGAATATACCCGGTGAACCAAGTGCAAGAGAGATCGAAACAATTGCTCTTAAATGAACAGTCAGAATCATGAAAAGATCTCTGTTGAAGACTCTGAATGTCTGGCATTCACAGAAAAAACAAAAAGATAAAAAAAAATTGTATACAGAGATAAGTAAAATATGATTTTTTTTCTTTGAATTTTTGTAATAAAAAATAATAAAATCTTCGTAGTTTTCAATTTGTCTACACCATGTGGGAACGCGATTTTATCGTATATATTCTCAGTCGACATATTTAAGTAATGTATGAAATCTATTATATAAAACTCAATGTATGTGTTTGTTCCCTATAGAAAGAAGGGTTAGTGAATCTACATCTAAAACTGAAAGCGTATTTATATGAAAAGGTTTTCTGGAAAAAACAATGGAAGTAGTCGCGAATCTCTAAGTGCCCGCGAAGGGATTTATTGCCGTAGAACACTCTTAAAACATGAAATATATCCTATTTTGATGAAATTTAAACGATATGTATAAAATTCATCAGAGAAAACTATGGAAGTGGCTCCTAATCTCTACGCCCCTCTTAATGCGCCGAATGAACGGGAGCAGAACCACCTTAAAATAAATACATACATCCGATGCTAATGAAATTTAAACCATATGTATAAGAAAATAATTCATGAAGTTTTCCAAAATTTCAGTTGTGTCCGACTATATTAGGAGGTGAAATGGGACGAAGTAAAAAAGAATAAAGTGAAAAAGGGCATAGTGTTCCTCGTTAAATCCCGAGCAACATCGTGTCTCCCTGCTAGATGTTTAATAATTTTAACAATCTTTCTTTTCATACGTCAATTTTTCTTCAAATTCAACTGTTTCATAATGATTTTTAGTGGCCATTTAAAAAATGTCCAAACCTATTTTGATGTCTGTATTATTGAAGCTAATGAAATTTTTATTTTTATTTTTGAAGAGTCAGTTAAAAGGGGAGACGATTTTTTTTTGTTATAAGCCTAACCATAAGTAAAATCTAGAGAATTAGTAAGAACATACATTTTAAAAAGAGTACTTATGCAGTTTACGAACTGGGCTTAAATAATAACATTATAATTTAGAAAGCCATTCTTAACATGTGGAGAAAGGGGGTTAATTCTGTACTTCCAGCTAAAAAATAATTAACAGGGAGGGGTTGATTAACTATTCTATGTTAAGAATGACTTTATAAATTATAACGTTATTATTTCAGCCCGGTCCGTAAACTGCATAAGTACGCTGTTTCAAATTTATTTTAATACTAATTCTCTGGATTTTCCTTATAGATTATGGTTACAACAAAAAAAATAGTGTGAATTATCTCCCCTTTTAAAAGGCTCTTCTAAATTATAGATAAAAATTTCATCTGCCCCAATAATAAACAAGCACCAAAATCTTTACTTGTTTCATCGATTCCTTTTCATTTATTTTTCATTTGTTTTTGTACCAAGGTCATTTGCCCCAAAGTCATTTGCCCAAAGGTCATTTGCCCCAAGGTCATTTGCCCCAAGGTAAGTTGCCCAAGGTCATTTGCACCAAGGTAATTTGCATGGAAAATATTATATTACCTATAAAAAAATAAAATAAAAATAAAATATTATTATAACTATTATAAAATAAATAAAAATATTATGAAAACAAATACATATTATAAAATATCATATCAAAATATATAAAATATTATATCAAAATAAATAAATATTATAAAAAAATAAAAATAAAATATTATTATAACTATTATAAAATAAATAAAAAATATTATAAAAATAAATAAATATTATAAAATATATCAAAATATATTATAAAATATTATATCAAAATAAATATATAAAATATTATATCAAAATAAATAAATATTATAAAATGAAATAAAAATAAAATATTATTATAACTATTATAAAATAATAAAAAAATATTATAAAAAAAAATATTATAAAATATTATATCAAAATAAATATATAAAATATTGTATCAAAATAAATAAAATATAAAATAAAATAAAAAATAAAATATTACTATAACTATTATAATATAAAATATTATTATAACTATTATTAACTATATTAGTTGTATTGTATATAATTCCTCACACATTGGGGGCCAACCGCGCAAAGAAATAAAATGATCGAGGAACTTTTAAGCGTTCATTGGGAATTTTAAAAGTTGTATTTTTTCTGTAATTTACGTATTTTAGGGAAATTAAGACCCGAGTTACACGAAGTAGCCCTGCTAGTGAATTGTATTAAGAGGTGCGTTATAAGAGTCTATTATCTTCAAAGCTTGGATTGTGCTCCGATGAACTTGCTGCTCTGGTGCCCCCTCGACGTAAATACACTAGACATACTCGACAATCAGCTAAATCCCATCCATTCGTTGTGGAGGTCCCCATATGCCGGAGAACCTTCTATTTCAATAGCTTCTTTCCTCGAGGTGCCAGCCTCTGGAATTCGCTCCCTATTTCCCCGACTGTACATGCAGAGGTTTAAAACTAATGTAAACAGACATCTCATTGCACAGCTCCTAACTTAGGATAACACCTAGAACCTACACCCTAATTCTCAGTAGCCCCTTACAGTGGCGGCCTGCTTAGTTTGGGGTGAAATATGTTTTTAAAAAAAGCAAACGCTGAATCCATTTAATATAGAAACGTAAATAGCAGTGACCCCAACACTTTAAGTGAATGTTCTATGCTGCTTAACTATTAAATACGTTCTTGTAATACAGTAAGGCTAAAAATCACTCCAGAATAACTTTTAATGAGATCGATAAATTGATATTTGAATGATGATAAATACTATAGGAGGATTTAAAATCTCAATATATGGCCCACTAAACCACAGTCGACCTAGAAAACAGCAAATCTTCCCCTTTTGTCAGAAACATTGATCTCGGAATATAGAAAATGAAAGAACAAAATGGAGGTCGTGTGAGATTTACTAGGCTCGATATACTTGCTAAATATTTATTCACTCAGAATATCGATCGGTTTCTCTGCAACTGGCATCGAAACACATCAACCCAGTTCTTGGAAATATATTTTAGATTATTTTTGCTGCCTATGATTTATATTCCTCATTCTTCGGGAGTTCTATAAACAAATAATGAAACAAATAAAGTAAAAGAGGAATCGAAAATATCAAATTCCTTCCAACACAATTTGAAAAAAAAGTCTCCTCCCAAACCCTTCACCAAAACCCACACACCGGTCTTATATATGTTTCTCTTGGTGATTAAAAAATATATATTTTTTGTTTTCATTTGTTCTTTTTTTTTCTTTTTTTCACACGTCATCCTGAATCTTCCTTGTTAGTTGCCCTACTTATCTCCCCTGAACGGCCATTCTCGGCAGGATATGCAGATATCTAATTGTTAATCTAATTAGACGAAGATGATGATCTCACACAGTCTATTCGATGGAGATGCGAGAGAAACATTGCGATGTGTGTACATCAAACCATTACTCCACGGTCTGTGTGTGTGTGTGAGAATATATGAATGACAATTTATGTTCGTGTACGTGGCTGATTGCGGATGAGGTTCACACATTTTGTAAAAGGGAATTTGATTCGATGGTGTGTGAGGGGTTTGTCGGATGTATGCGCGTGAGTTCGTGTCTTATTTTGTAAATCTTTGCATGAATTAATGTCGGCTTGTAAGAGAAGGTAAAGCGGATGAAAGAAAGAACACACGACTGAATGAAATAATACAGATAGAATAAGGAAATAGAAAGGAAATAGAAAGTCAGAGAAAAAGCAAGAAAGGAATTATAAATAGATTAAAGACTAAAAATGGAATGAATGAAGGAACAAAGATAGAAAAATTATGAACGAATGATGAATGAACTAATAAGGAAAAGGGAAAGTTAGAAAGGAAGTAATAAAGAAAGTATGAATGAATAAAAGATGAAAGAAGAAATAATAAATAAAGGAAGAAATAAAGAAAAGAAAGGAAGCAAAAAAGTATGAATGAATAAAAGATGAAAGAAGAGAATTAGAGGCAGCAAAAGAATAAGAAAAAACAGGAGAATAAAGTATGAATGAATGAAAAAAGAAGAAATAATGAATGAAAAGAGAAAAGAAAAGAACGAAAACATTAAAGAAAGTATAAATAAATGAATGAAAGAATGAAGAAATATTGAAAGAAGAAAGAATGAATGAACGAATGAAGAACAAGAAAAATACCAAATCTAGAGGAGGGGGGGAATATACATTAATTAAGTAATAAAGAAAATGAAAGCTAGAAAGGAAAGAAGAACGGAAGTATTTTATTTACCTCCTCTCCGGAAGGTTAGACACAAGGTCAAGTGTGGATTTTGATGAAAGTGTTTCAGTCCGTGTCGTTAAGCACTTAGCCACCGTGGCATCCTAACGAATTAAAGAATAAATGAATAATGAATGAAATAAAGAAAGAATCAAAGAATAATGAATGAAGGAATAAAGGAATAACGAAATAATGAATGGAAGAATAAATGAATAATAAATAATGAATGAAATAAAGACAGAAAGAATGAAGGAATAATGAATGAAAGAATAAAGGACTAACGAATAAATGAATAATGAATAATGAATGAAATAAAGAATAAAGAAATAATGAATGAAAGAATAAAAGAATAACGAAATAATGAATGAAAGAATAAATAAATAATGAAATAAAGAATGAAGGAATACTGAATGAAAAAATAACGGAATAACGAAATAATGAATGAAAGAATAAAGGAATAATGAATGAAATAAAGAAAGAAAGAATGAAGGAATAATGAATGAAAGAATAAAGAACTAACGAATAAATGAATAATTAATGAAATAAAGAAATAATGAATGAAATAAAGAAAGAAAGAATAATGAATGAAAGCATAACGAAATAATGAATGAAAGAATAAAGGAATAATGAATGAAATAAATAAAGAAAGAATGAAGGAATAATGAATGAAAGAATAAAGGAATAATTAATGAAGGACTTTGATTTATTGCGTTAACGTAGACCAAAATACCACCGAAAATGTATTGACTACACACTCCAGCTATGGGTAAAATAGCAACGTTTTTAATGAATATTTTACAATAGGCATTGTGTTTTTGGTATGACTTAACCCAAGAAAGGAAATACAGGAATAAGAAAGAGTTCTTATCATCACAGTCAAAAGTCCTCATACCAAAATCACCGGTTACTAATTTGGTACCATATCATTTTATTTAAATCTTCATCAGTGAAAAAGAGGAACAGAAAATGTTTATTTGTCGTTTTCGCTTTCTTTCTCTCCGTTCTTTCGTTGTCTTTGACTAACAGGGGGGGATAGATAGGCGTGGCAACAAACAATTATATCGCTTGTTTGGCTTTTAACTAACATGCGACTGTGAGAGACAAGGACAATTGGTTCGGGAGCTAAATCGGTTAGCAGGCTATACGTAGAGGCATAGGTTTCTAATTCGAACCTCACGCGGGCATAAGCATTTTTACCCAGATTTTGTTTTAAAATCAATTTAAACATTTCAAATAAAAATATGAGGCAGCTTGTTTTGTTTCTAAACTTTAACCGTGGTAAAACATGATGAAGTTCGAATTTAAAAAATGATGAAGTTCGAAATATCAATTGCTCTATACATGTGTCTGCGTCATTATTTTAAATGCTTAGTCACTAATTCCATATATTAACAATTCTATATATATGTACATATATATATATATATATATTTGTGTGTATATATATGTATATGTATATATATTTGTGTGCATATATATATGTATATATATTTGTGTGCATATATATATATGTATATATATTTGTGTGTATATATATAGGTATATATATTTGTGTGTATGTATATATGTATATATATTTGTGTGTATATATATATGTATATATATATTTGTGTGTATATATATGCATATATATGTATTTGTGTATATATATACACATATATGTATGTCTGTATATGTATATATATGTGTGTATATATGTATATATATACACATATATATATATGTTTGTCTGTATATGTGTATATATGTATATATACACATATATATATATATGTTTGTCTGTATATGTGTATATATGTATATATACACATATATATATATATATGTTTGTCTGTATATGTGTATATATGTATATATATACACATATATATATATATGTTTGTCTGTATATGTGTATATATGTATATATATACACACACATATATGTATGTCTGTATATGTGTATATATGTATATATACACACTTATGTATGTATATATGTGTGTATGTATATATCCATCTATGTATATATATATATGAGTATGTATATATGTGTGTATATCTATATATGTATATATACACACGTATATAAATGTATGTATATATATATATGTATGTTTATATAAGTATATGTATATATGTATATAAGTGTGTATACATATGTATATATACACACTATATAAATGGGTGTATATGTGTGTATATGTTTATATGCACACGTATATATGTGTGTAAACATGTATATATATATATATACACATATATATGTGAGTATATATGTATACATATGTGTGTATATATGTGCATATGTGTGTGTATATGTTTATACACACGTGTATATATGTGTGTATATTTGTGTGTATACATGTGTATGTATGTACGTGTTTAATTCTTTCTTATTTTCATTGTTTTCACATTCATTATAATGTGCAGCAAAATATACCGTTCCATACAAAGACCTTTAAAAATAGAAAGCCGTATTTTATTTTTATTGTTTTATAAAATTCTTCTGTTGTTGCGCATTTATATGTTAAGAATCTAAAATATGACACTTGACCTTATTGGAAATAATTCCACAGACAAAAAAGAAACGGCCAAAAGCATTTCGATCGAAAATTATTTATTTCGGTTCAGGCGGGAAAAAAGATGAACGTGATTTATTTGATTCCATTGTGTGTTGCCATTTTTTTTTTCCAAGAAGAATTTCGTATTTTAAATAAATGAAACTTATGCGAAAAAGTATAAAAAGTTGAATCCTTTTCGAAGCAAATTTTACAATGAAAAAATCAGTTATACGTTTTGAAAAACCGATCAATCTCTTTACTTATACGTACATATATATATATATATATATATATATATATATATATATATATATATATATATATATATATTATGTTGTATGCTTCAAGTTCCTTATACGTTAAAGTATTGATTCATGGTGTTGTGTTGGGGGAAAGGGGGGAGAAAGAGGGGAGAGGGAAACAACTATAGTCAAATACATACATTTATTAAGGTGCGATCATTTATTATATTTCAAAATGATAGTACTTGTAATGTTATCACTATCATATATATAAAAACCCACCGGTCTCACAACCACGTCTGATGATTCTCGTCCTGGTGAGAAGAAATAAATTATAACGTGAAATGACTGAATTGTTAGTTTGCGTCATTGCTTTCTAACTTCTATATATATAACTTTAGCCCTGATGAGCTGCATAGCTGAAATGAGATAAAGAATTTTTCCTCGGCTCTGTTGCGAATGCACATATATTGTATAGAAGCCATTAATTTTGAAAAAAATACAATATGTATACATTACTAGAGCTCAAAATATTATAATTTATTATATATTCCGTATTTGTTTCATACAATTGTTCCGGTCTATTTTCAAACGATACATATTCTGTTGATAATAAATTCAAGAATGTTTTAAATGGTTTCTTCAAGAAGGAACAACGTGAATAAGATTCCATAATGATTTTATGATATAAAAAAGTGAGTAAAAGAAATCTCGAAGAGCAAGGACTAAGGGAAGAACGTGGATTTCAAAAAAACTTTATTCTTTATTTATATGCTCTTTTGTGTATACTGTCTTCATCAAATGACAAATGGCCGATGAGCCGTTGCTCAAAACGACGAGATACTACAAGCAGGCTGATTTTGATTCCATCAGAGATCACATCAGAGACGCTCCATGGAGTGAAAGTTTTTATCTCCCTGCTAATCAGTGCGCAAAGGAGGTAACCGAATTGGTTAAAGCAAGCATTGAAGCACATGCTTTCATGCGAATATTCTACAGCAATCCCCACTCTCCACAATGGTTCACCTCCGACTGTGCAGCGGCTATTGCTCAGAGGCAGCAAGCATTCCGGCAATTCGGCCGCCATAAGTCAACTACAAATAGACAGAAACTTATAGCGTCAAGCAAAAATTGTAAGACTGTGATAGCTGAAGCACAGAGAAGGTATACAGGGATAACCAGAAAACGTATTCAGTCGCAGAAACTAGGTATTCGTGATTTCGAGAAAATCTTTCATAGTGTGATGAACAATGGCAATCAACAATCCCCACGCTATCCAACCACAATGATGTCGCTTGCATGGCAACTGATAAGGCTGAACTACTTGCCCAGTATTTCGCTCTAACTCCACTTAGGACTCCGCAAACCACTCCCTCCCAAATTTCCCATTGTGAACTGAAGCTACACTTAGTGACCTGATAATCACCTCATCTCATGTCCGGGACATAATAAAAAATCTTGACACCTCCAAAGCATGTGGGCCTGATCCTATACTGGTAATATTACTAAAGAAATGCTCTGCTGAACTGGCCCCTGTCCTCGTAAAACCCTACAACAAATGTCTTGCCAAATCTTGCTTCTTTGATAGCTAAAAAATTGTCTATGTGGTATCAGTCTTCAGGAATTCTGGAGATAGAACTGACTCTCAGAATTATGGCCCCATCAGTCCATTCCCGCTCTTCGCTAAAATCTTTGGATATCTAATCAATCTAGAAATAGTCCGTCACCTCGTTAATGCCAAATTTCTTTCTGACCATCAGTATGTGAGGTCTACTGCGGATATCCTAAAGGTCATTTCTGAACGCATATACCATACACTGAACAAGGCAGGTGAAGCTAGGGCGGTAGCGCTTGATATATTCAAAGCCTTTGACAAGGTCTAGCATAAAGGTCTTCTCATAAAAATTGATTCATATGGTATTACTGGACGAATATTTAATATAGTTATATATTTCTTAACAAAAATTAAGACCCAGGTTGTCCTCGATGACTGTTCATTCAAACAACAATAGATAAATGCAGGTGTACTCCAGAGATCGATCCTTAAGCATTTATTGTTTCTGATTTTAATAAACAACCTCCCTGATGACATTGTGTCTGAGATGGGTATATTTTCTTGGCATTTTGGCTGAGATCAAAGTGTAGTATCTGTTCCGATGGATACTGCACCCAATAGACTGGTATTGTCTTGGCCTTCGGGGCTTGATTTACGCCGTCTATGGTTATGTCCTGTGCGGTTCTAAGAGGTTCACCCTCCCAGGCTTCGCCTTCCCTATTTGGGGAGGAGTAAGTTTATTGCTTACTGCCTGAGGCGCCCCTACCGGGAATGCCGACGGGGCTGTCCAGGCAATTTTTAAACCCCACTTTCCCGACCCGACCTTGGGTCACATCTTACTTGTGGGAGTAAGATAAAAACTGGCCGTGTGCCTAACTCCTGGAGAGGAGTAAATCAATACTCTCATGTGGGTAAAACGAACGCGCACATATCTGAGGCAATGGTTGAATCCTTAGAAAGTGATCAGCGGCGGCAACTTGCCTTGTTTGGGGTGAATATATATATATATATATATATATATGATATCGATATATATATAGATATATATAGATATCGATATATATATATATATATATATATATATATATAGATATCGATATATATATAGAGAGAGATATCGATATATATATATATATATATATATAGATATCGATATATATATAGAGAGAGATATCGATATATATATATATATATATATATATATATAGATATCGATATATATATATAGATATCGATATATATATAGAGAGAGATATCGATATATATATATATATATATATATATATATAGATATCGATATATATATATAGATATCGATATATATATATCGATATATAGATATCGATATATATAGATATCGATATATATATATATATAGATATCGATATAGATATCGATATATATATATATAGATATCGATATATATATAGATATCGATATATATATAGAGAGATATCGATATATAGATATCGATATATATATATAGAGATATCGATATATATATAGATATCGATATATATATATATAGAGAGAGAGATATCGATATATATATATATATAGATATCGATATATATATATATATATAGATATCGATATATATATATATATAGAGAGAGATATATATAGAGAGAGATATCGATAGATATATATATATCGATAGATATATATAGAGAGAGATATATCGATATATATATATATATACATATCGATATATATATAGAGAGAGCGATATATATATATATATATATATATATATATAGAGAGAGAGAGAGAGAGAGAGAGCGATGTGTGTGTTTTTGATATAATTGAAGTTAATTCCAAAAGAAAAAAATCATAGCTCATCAGTTTTCAATCGTTTCGAAATTATTTTAATTTTAACCCAGTATTTGAATTATACAAGATTCTAATATACCGTATGGGGTAGTTAGATTGGAGATGTGGGTGGACTAATAAT
Source organism: Sepiola atlantica (assembly GCA_963556195.1). Classification (NCBI taxonomy): domain Eukaryota; kingdom Metazoa; phylum Mollusca; class Cephalopoda; order Sepiida; family Sepiolidae; genus Sepiola; species Sepiola atlantica. Next base: position 71,531,629 of record OY744546.1, read on the forward strand.
ATAGATATATGTTAATGAAACAACAATATAACCATGAAAAGAGTCAATAATGGGACCTGAAGAAACAAAATATGTATAATAGCATAGAGAAAAACAATTCGGCCAAGATCTTTGTAAAACACAAAACAATGTAGACATAGACACAACATAAAACAAAATTGATTACAAAAGTGGTTAAAAGGGGGGTATATATATAGATATCGATATATATATATATATAGATATCGATATATATATATATAGAGATATATATAGAGAGAGATATCGATAGATATATATATATCGATAGATATATATAGAGAGAGATATATCGATATATATATATATATATACATATCGATATATATATAGAGAGAGCGATATATATATATATATATATATAGAGAGAGAGAGAGAGAGAGAGAGCGATGTGTGTGTTTTTGATATAATTGAAGTTAATTCCAAAAGAAAAAAATCATAGCTCATCAGTTTTCAATCGTTTCGAAATTATTTTAATTTTAACCCAGTTGTAGCAGTTACCTCCTCCTTTCAAAACATAACTACACCGGTTTGCCGGTAGGTGGCGCTTTATCACC
>OY744546.1:71544703-71552203 GCA_963556195.1 Sepiola atlantica
CACATTTCCTAAATGATTGATGAAGCAGCTTGGTCCCTGCAATATTCTCACTCAACAATGGTAAAAAACAACAACATATATATTTTATATAATCATAGATACATAATCCGCATTATAATTAGACATAACCATCCTTTTTAAAAGTTAAAAAACAACAACAACAAACGGGTGGTTTTAATAAACGACGCAATCTGTATTTTCTTTCTCTAATAATATTTATCTTATTAAAGGAAGCTTACATAGATACCACATTACATATATATTTATTTATAAATATTATTGTTTATATATATATATATATATATATATATATATATATATATATATATATATATATATATATATATATATATATACTTATACTAATATATATTATAGTATAGTGCATTATATATATATATATATACTTATACTAACTTATATTATAGTATAGTGCATTATATATATATGTATATATATATACTTATACTAACTTATATTATAGTATAGTGCATTATATATATATGTATATATATATATATATACTCATACTAACTTATATTATAGTATAGTGCATTATATATATATATATGTATATAAATATATATATATACTAATGTATATTATAATATAGTGCATTATATATATATATATATATATATACTTATACTTCAGTATATTATAGTATAGTGTCTTATATATATATATGTATATATATATATATATATATATATATATATATATATATATATATATTTAAGTATATTATAGTATAGTGTCTTATATATATATATATATATATATATATATATATATATATATATATATATATATATATATATATATTATGGACTAATTAGGTGTCAAGGACCCGAAGATATAAGTCAATTGAATTGGACACATTAGGGTCTTTACCGGTTGACTATTGCACACGCACGCAGTACCTGTAAACAAACCTATAATAATTGTTTTGTTGTTTTTACTAAGAAAAAGGGGAGTATATTAAATATTAATTTTCTGAATGTAGGGTACGTTATTTCTTTTATTTTCAACACTTTTTAATAAACAAACGAGACATCGCAGACATCTCTAGCGTCCGAAATTCTCGTTTTAAAATGAGTGTAGTTATTCGATTTATATTCAAATTATTATAATTCTTATAAATATATGCATTTTTTTCATTTTAAAATGAATAAATATTTTACATTTTAATATTTATATCATTTTTTTTTTAGTAAGCATTGTAACTTAATTTACTTTTCGTTACTCGATTTAAGATGTAGAAACAAAATTTTTAAAAATGTATTGAAAACGAGTGATCTTACAAAATCTTTCCAGACTGAGGCAATTTTAATTTTTGTCCCGATCCAGAGTTCTCCTTTTTGGGGGAGCTGGATTTTTCCTACATTAAAAACCGACCAAACCAACGTTTATTTTTGTTATTATTATTACAATTGTATTATTTTATAATGTCTAAAGTCGGTGTTTAATGTAAAAGTGGTTAGGGTAATTCAAAAGTGGTTAGGGTAATACAAAAAACAATTCAGTTAAAATTAGTTAGAAGTAGAAAACACATAACATACAGCAAGTTGCATCATACAGGTGAAACGCCGAAGTTTAAACTCGACCACACAAATATAGTAGACATCTTTAGGAAACTGTGCCAATTTCTATTTTTGTTCCAATACCAAGTGCTCCTTTTCGTTGGCACACACATTTTCAACTATTAAAATCCAACCTTTAAAAATATTAAAAATATCCTATGTGACCATATTTTTGTTCGATCGGCTGTTTAATTTATTCTGTTATATTCATCTCGGGCAGCGCCGGGACATGGGTCCTGCTAGTATATTATATTATGTGTGTGTATATATATTATATTATATAGGTTTACAAAAAAATAATAACGTGCCAACGTTACTTAATATGTTCACTAGAATACGTATCCCATTATCTATAATTATGACTTCATTAGTTTATGAGTTTACCCTGAACGTACAGATTTATGATGTCCATACGCACCGGCGGATTAAATTTTATAGCATAATATGAATCAAAATTTTATGTGAAGAAATTTTTTTCTCTATTCATTTTTTTTCTATCTGGCTTTTTTTTATTGGGGGGGGGGGGCAGATCCTTAAATTTTAAAGTTTACAAAAATAAATAATCTGCCCACGTTATTCAACGTGTTTCCTAGAATATATATTCCATAATTTATGATGAGCGATTCATTAGTTTAGGAGTGAATCCTACACGTAATATATATATATATATATATATATATATATATATATATATATACATAGTTCAAGGGACATCAACACTAAATTATAATTCTACAAAAATTAATGTGCCTATTTTACTCAACGTGTTTCCATAGTTCATACATAATGATGGGTTCATTAGTTTAAGAGTGAATCCTGTACATATAATATACAAACAGATACATATACTTAACTTATATATATATATATATATATATATATATATATATATATATATTATATACATTTCTGTAAGTTCGCACAAATGTTTATATAGTAGCTCATACAGTACAATACGAATAGTGGTCTTAATTTAACATAATATTAATCCAGTTTATTAAAAAAACATTTATTTACAAACAATTGTTTCTGCCCAATTCGTAAATATACACATTTATGCTACACAAAATTTTACGAAATAGTCAAAAAGGCTTCATCAGTGTATAACACACCACAAAAAAACAAGATGAGTCTAACATTCATTTAATTAATACATATTTGATTTCTATATTCTTTTTTTCACTCCAATCAAAGGGAAACGTTTCTTAGACTCCGTTTTTTTTTCATGTTAACTATATTTGTGTTTTTGCATGTTTATATATATCAAGGGAGGCGCGATAGCGCTCTATCCCTTAATAAACTACAAAAACGACCTATGCTAGAAATCTCATTTCTTTGATCAGTCATAACTCAAAAACCAATAAACCAAATTAGTTAAAACTTTGCTCAAAATGTTCATTTGATAGGTTCTATAAGTGTGTAGAATTTCAGCATCATTAGTCAAGGCAACCCAGAGATCCAGAAAGGTCAGGAGTGATTTTGTGTTATCCGTGTGTACGTACGTACGTGTGTGCCACCCTGTATCTCTTCAACTATCTGATGGATTCAGCTGATTTTTGGCAGAGATAGAGGTTCTAGGGTCTAGTTAATGGCATTTTAATTTCAGTTTACCATATACCTTAGTTTTTTTTAAAAAATTTTAAAAAACTAAAATATTACCATTGTCTTGAGGCATAGCCTTTACAAAAGTAGTGACATTCCATGAAAAATGCAGTATACTGAAATCATATGCTCTTAGTAGGGTTAAGATGAAAATTCATATACATTAAATGTACAAAAGCAAGGAAATTCCCAAATTTTTACACTTTTATTGTCATCAAGGGTATGACTACATATCAACCAAACCATTTCATTATCACATTACTACAGTATAAATCTCTATGCATGAGTGGATGAAGTGTGTGAGGTGCGCTGAAGAAAAATTCCTACCAGTAAAATACATAGCCTTGTTGTGCTCGCAGACCCTTAATGACAATAAAAATGTAAAAATTTGAAATTTCCTTGCTTTTGTACATTTAATGTATATGAATTTTCATCTTAACCCTATTAAGGGCATATGATTTCAGTATACTGGCATTTATCATGGAATATATATATATATATATATATATATATATATATATATATATATATTATACATGCGTCGTTGAAGACCACGGAGTTTTCTTTCTTCGCTATCCTTCTGGTTAATTTCTCGACGCGGCGAGCGATTCGTCGGTTTTCCGGGTTAATTGGTGGAGTATGGCACCTAACGTTGTATCGTGGGCCATTCCTCAAGCGCTTTCCGTCTCGCGACCGTCTTCAGGAGGTTGTGTCTTATTATTAGTAAGAACCATATTTATAGTTTTATTATTAGTTATATATCTATTAATTTACATATGTGTATGTATATATATATATATAATTATATATATATATATATATATATATATATATATATATATATATATATACACATACATATATCTTTATTCGTTTATTTATTTATTATTTATTTATTTATTTTTTAATATCTATTATTATTATTATTATTATTTTTATTATTATTATTTTATCATTATTATTGTGTATTAATTGTGGAAGACTGATAAGGCGTTAGTACCGGTGGTGAATGCTATTTTATTAATTGTGGGTTGTAATTTTTTTATGTGTAGGTCTTCGAAGATTTTTAGTCTGTTGGTGCATTTTTTTATGTATGGACTATTAGTGTTTAATATTGTTAATATATATATACATCTTTTTTATTATTATGCATATATGTTTCATCCTTTTAGGCAATAGTCAGGGTGGAGATAACTGTTTTGTTGATCGTACGGTTTTAACTCCAGACACGAGTCACCTTTCGAACCAAACAATTATACGTAATGAAAAAGAATAAAGTCTATTTATGTTTTTACAGGCGAACATATAGTAAGCTGTCACAGTTTTCGACAATTCAATAGACAGAACTCGTATTTAAGCTTTTAATTTGGCAGCTTATTTTTATTTCTGGAAAACAGCCCAGCTGTAAAAGGAGCTAGTAGATAATATTATAGTAAATACTTTTAATTATTATCCACATGCATATATGTTTCATCGTTTTAAGGGATCGTTAGTGTGGAGATAACTGTTTTGCCGGTCGCACGGTTTGAACACAAGACACAAGCCACTTTTTATTTATTTACATGTATATATATACATTATATATATATATACATTATATATATTTATTAATTTATCTTTACGTACATATAAAAAGAAATGATATGTACGTAAAAATTAATTAATAAATATATATATTAAAAAATAATTACACGTCCTATTAAAAAGGGCGACTTAATGTAATATTCTTTATCGCTTAGAAAGTAGAAAAATACTACGAAAACAACTATGTTTCTATTGCCAGTAAAACAATAACAAAGGCTATATATATATATATATATATATATATGAGAGAGAGAGAGAGAGAGAGAGAGAGAGAGAGAGAGAGAGAGAGAGAGAGAGTGTGTCAGGTTGTATATGAAAAGAAATCAAATAAAGTGCTCGATCATATAAGAGAGCTAATATAATTTATTTAGATACTGTATATTACGCCCTTTTGGATGAAACCGCGGTACATTGCTGAAATATGTAATATACAGTATCTAAATAAATTATATATATATATATATATATATATATATATATATATATATATATATATATATTACTATTTCATGTATCCACATAAAATTTTATAAGGATATACACAGAGGCTCCCGCGTCTCATCCCCCCGGGGAGGGGGCATTTTAGCCTGAAGATTTTCCGGAGATGAAACGTGGGAGCCTCTGTGAAGCTTAATTGCCATAAATATATTTTCATAGCTTACTATATATATATATATATATATATATATATATATATATATATATATATATATTATTTATAACGGTTGTGAGAAAGGGGAAAGTGTGCAATACTGTTAATTAAATTGCTCATAATATGATGTTGGTAATTCTGCTTTTACCTGAGATGAACTTGAAATGGGGAAGAAAGTCAGAGAAAGGATAATTTCTTAATAGGAGTCGATATGCGTTTACAGATGCGACGATATTATTATCTTACGGCATTCGATTAATGGTTGTTTGGTGGTGTCAAATAAGGATCAATGTCTGTCACCGTATCGATTACGAGTGTAATTTCGTCCTGAATCCAATTAGATCACCTCCCGCCGTTACTTATGAGAGTTCGATGACGTGTCGCGTTGATTAACGATTCACACCGATCACGCCACAACATCAAAATGACCATTGAAAATTCAACCAAGGCTGTGCAGTCGCTTGTTTCTCATTTCGGCTCAATTATCGAAAAATAACCAACAACTAGTATTCGCTAGAAGCTATGCGATTGTTCGTTCGCATACGTGTTATCTATCCTAATCAGTCTCCTTATATTAAAGGGCTTAAAACAAGCGTAGACGGATGTGACGTCATAGCACCGGATGTTACGTCACACCGCGAGACTTTAAACAGATGTCGGCTAGCATTAAAAACAAATATCAGAGAAAGCGTAATCAGCGAAAACAAATTTTTACATGGATTTTTTTCAGATTAATCTTTTTAAAAAATGACGAAGAGATAATATAACGTATAAACTACCAAAAATGACCAAAAATAATATAAGCATAAAAATAAGACTTTTAAAAAATTATTTTGGAGTCAGATATCCATAAACATCAAAGACAACGTTTTACTTTATTTTAACAGTTTGGAACAAAGAGTCTATGCATAACGCCGGGTGTAATAATCTATTAATAATCGAGATTATGTATCTGTCTGTCTGTCTGTCTGAAGCCGAAACTATATTATTAGTTTTGATCGCTCTCTTTTTATATCTACTTATCAGCTCCTATATATACCCATTCCAAAACTTCCCCAAACATCACGCGTCTTTCAAATTTACATAATTAATTTCTTTTAAAGCTTCTAATGAATTAATATTCGCAAATATACACTCATGATTGTTTTGTTTTTTCAGATTTCCAAATGTATTTTAAATATTTTCCTCGATAATATTAATCTTAATAAAAATTATTCATAGAATTAATTAAATACATTGTTTTTTATCTATATAATTGACTTACGTAAATAAATTAGAGTGTAATGAAATATGATGGAACAACCGGTGTCCACTCCAATATTTGGTTACCCGCCTTCTGGTTATAAGGTATAATGTTTTATTTCGAACGCACAGAAAGTTCTATTTCAAGAAAGAGAGAGAGAGAGAGATGGGCACAAGACAGTGGCGCGTTATTTGATTTTTTATTAAAAGATTTTCGTGTTTTTTTTAAATCTTATTAGAAATTATGTTTTAAAGCACAAATTAATTGAATCAAATTGTTTAATTTTAAAAAATTACTATTTTTTGTAAAAAACAAACATATTTCACTGAGCAATTAAATAACTGAATTTAGAATTGTGTTCACTGTATTTTCTTTTCTTAATTGTTGATTTTATTTTAGGTACACCTTTTTTTTCTCGATGGTAAAAACTTCAAATATTAATCTCTTTTTACGACCTCAAGTTAGTTTAGGATTTTTTGTTTTACATTTTACGCCGTAAAGAGTAAATTTTGTTTAAAAACTATGTTTTTATTATTCCGTATTTTATTTATTAAAATAAAGAATGGGGTGGTTTTCATTTACTTTTTTGTAAAAAAAACAAACAAACACATTTTAATGAGCAATTAAATAACACAACTAACAAAATTATGCCACCGTAATAATAATAATAATAATAATAATAATAATAATATATATATATATATATATATATATATCTTTATTCGTTTATTTATTTATTTATTTTTTAATATCTATTATTATTATTATTATTATTTGTATAATTATTATTATTATTATTGTGCATTAATTGTTGAAGACTGATAAGACGTTAGTAC